>NKZA01000287.1:0-11604 GCA_002374405.1 Metschnikowia cubensis | reverse complement strand
TAATGTCTTGACACACTCTTCTGATGAGACAGTGGTGCAGTGCATCCAAGATGCAAAATCCGCACTCACTCAGGGCTATCGGGTGGTAGATAGAGTAACAACTAGGCGACCGGGAGTTCTCAATAGAGTAGTCATTTCAGTCAGTAGTCGGAAAAGGTATGAGTACTACACTATTAATATAACAGTACTACACTACTAATATAACAATACTACACTATTAATATAACAGTACTACACTAACACATTACAGTACTACACTACTAACACATTACAGTACTAACACATTACAGCACTAAACTACGAACTCATTACAGTACTGGGATCTGGGGTACTGCAGTGTTCTAGGGTGTGTGAATCTTGAGTCAAAACCAGAATCTGGAGCCAGACTAAAATCAGGACGAACGAAATACCTGCTATTGGCTACTTCGATCATCCACTTTCCGGCCCACTTCCCAAGTGACTCTGCACTTTAGATTGGTCAATCCAATTCAGCATTCATTCTGGGCACTTTAGCTGGTACTTTCAAGAACCGTGAGCTTCAGTCAGCATCAACTGACGTTGTTCTCATCAAGTGTGACTAGGTCCATTACCTGTATTAATCGCACCTGTTAAATAATATATATATTACACTATTTTATTTTAACATTTGTTTAGATATATTTATCTATATATATTGATTTAATTTCAATTTATCCATATTTAAATTCTACTCATATTTATCCTATTATTATAACCATAACCATATTCATATTTATAAATATTAATCATAAATCGGTTTATATATCTGTACGTTATTAACTTGTTTATTATTACAATTACTATGAATCTTCCGTTAACCTAATACTTTCGATATTAGGTCAATCCCAAATTCTTCTTAAACTGAAACATCTGATTCGTATTTCATAGGTATATTATTATCTTTATAATATTTTAGTTTTTCGGGACATACTCATCTGTATATCTTTTTTAATTTGAAATAGGTATGGACCACTTGCTGGTATTCAAGCTATGTCTCCTAGTGAATTACCTTTATTAAAGACTATTATTTTATTAGCATCGGGAGTTACTATTACTATGAATAGGTATAAATCCACTAATAAAACCGAATAAAGATGAGCCCATTAAATTTAAAATTAAAGAACCTAAAATAAGCATTAATAAATGCCCAGATAAAATATCTCCATTGGGCCATTTTTGACCCACTGAGGCATTCAGTCACCAAGTAGTAGTGTTAGAATGGAATTGACTCCACTGAATACAGGAGTCTAATTGAGTCTAGAATATGAAGGTCTACTCAGTATGGAACAGGATTGGGAATGAGAGAATTTCCAATGTGTACGAGTTTCTTAGGACGCACTAAGGTAACTTTAGCCATAAGAAAAAAGTCTAGGCTTATCATCCCACCAGATATATAATGGGAGCAAGACTTAGCTTTGAGGAGCAGGAACTCCATTACTTCATCTTAGAGAGATAGTCTAATACAGATATAATGTAGTAACGAATATCCATAATACTGTTTGGATGAGTTCCTACTATTAGTAGCCGTTCAGAATATACAGTTTTTATGTCATCATTCCTGGGAAGTCGTTATCGATAAGCACGTTAGAAGCTTATGTTGAGAGTTGTAATATACACTCCCGTATTCTGGAACAACTCCCAAGTTAAGTTGCAACTATTCACTTTAGTCATCATCTTTAATCATGTATTTTAGGATCTGTCTCCAAACTTATACTCCGAAATCCTCTTCTCTACCTCTATCCTCCTACCATAGATCGTCGTCCCTTCTTATAGACTCCATCTGTCCCAGTTCTCCGTCTACTACTCCCATTGTCTCTGCAAGTCAATGGCCAAATCTAGACGAGAACTAGACAAGAGCTCGTCAAGAACTAGAACAGAACTTTGCCCTTTGTTTCATCTGTAAACAATCACTTGAGCATGCAGTACAGTGTTTTTCAAAACGATTTAAACCCGCACGATAAAAAGATTCAAACCACACTGGCAAATTATACAAACCAATAATTTAAAGAGTATCGTACCCCTCCAGCTCGGTTTCTTTCGGTTTTGAGCCTTGATGAATATTGCAAGAGTCTTAAATTTCTTGCACATAAGACAATCATCAGATTTAACATTTCAGAATCTTGAATTCTAGTGAAAGTTGATGTGAACATGTGGTTTGAAAGACTGTGTGAAGGAGAACGAAACATTTTGGGGCGCTGGTTTGAATAGTTTTGAAAAACACTGTACACTCACGTGTACTGATGACTCAAGTTCAACAGCTTAAACTTATTGCATATACAGGCGATAGCTTTGAGTTGCATGATAATTCTAACAAGTCGTGAGATTTAAAGAGTTATAGAAGTGTCACCAGGTCACGAGTAGGTTCGTGTACTATTGAAGTTTATAGTGTTGGACGGATGAATACTTGATGAGTCACGGGACCTTGGAGATTTCTGTTTTTCTTTTTTCAGAATTTCAGGATTCAGGATTTCAGGATTTCAGGATTTCAGGATTTCAGGTTTCTCCTTTTCAGGATTTCAGGTTTCTCCCTTTCTCCTTCTTTCTGCACCTTACACTACACTATACACTATACTATACACTATACTATACACTATACTATACACTACACTATACACTATACTATACACTACACTATACACTATACTATACACTATACTATACACTATACTATACACTATACTATACACTATACTATACACTATACTATACACTATACTACACACTATACTATACACTATACTATACACTATACTATACACTATACTATACTACAGTGTTTTCCAAAAGTGTTCGGAGCACCACACCAAAAAGCTTTGAGTCACACTAGCACTATTGCAAAAACCAATAATTCAAAAAGGTTCGAACATTCACTTCAGTTCCGTCCGTTCCGACCCTTGATAGGTACTGCAACACTCCCCATACTCCCAAAGTACATATAAGGTAAACCTCCAGATGCAATATATCAGAATACTCGATTCTAAAGACAGTTGGCATGAAACACCCCATTTGGTTTGAAAGATTTGCGAAGGGGTACGAAACTTTTAAAAAGATTGGGTTACTCAATCTGCTAGTGTGGTTTGAATCGTTTTCCACGTTGCTTTGAGTAGTTTTGAAAACACTGTATACTAGTATACTACACTACTAATCTACTAGTCTACTACGAATAAGTAGTACTACTACACTACTAGTCTACTATACTTATATACTATACTCCTATACTACTAGTAAGTACTACTATACTACTAGTAAGTACTACTATACTACTAGTAAGTACTACTACTATACTACTATATTACTACTAGTACTACTACTATACTACTATACTACTATACTACTAGTACTACTACTATACTACTATACTACTATACTAGTACTACTACTATACTACTATACTACTACACTACTATACTACTACACTACTACACTACTAGTACAGTGTTTTTCAAACCGATTCAAACCAGCGATATAAAACAATTCAAACCACATTAGCAAATTAAACAAACCAATAATTCAAAAAGTATCGTACCCCTTCCAGTTCAGTTCCTTTGCGTTTTGAGCCGGTTTTGAGCCCTGACCATATTGCAAAATTCCTGAATTTAATACATAATCAGACTCAACTTTTCATCACATTGAATTTTACAGTGTTTTTCAAAAGGATTCAAACCCGCACCATAAAACGATTCAAACCACACTAGCAAAATAACAAACCAATAACTAAAAGGTTTCGTACTCCTTCTACTTCAGTTCCATGTATTTTGACCCTTGATTGATAATGCAAGACCCCCAAATGTACTACATATGAGGCAATCCTCCAGATTCAACTTTCAGAATCTTGAATTGTAATGAAAGTTGGTGTGAACATTTGGTTTGAAAGATTGTGCGAAGGAGTATGAAACATTTTGCTGTGTTGGTTTGAATGGTTTTCAAAAACACTGTACTAGTAAGTACTCGTACATTACTATACTACTACACTACACTACTAGTCTACTATACTACTATACTACTACACTACACTACTACACTACTATACTACTATGCTATACTACTTTACTTATATACTACTACACTACTATTCTGTACTACTATACTACTACACTACTACACTACACTACCACTCTACTACTACAGTGTTTTTCGAAACTGTTCAAACAAACGAGGCAAAACAATTCAAACCACACTAGCAAAATAAACATACCAATAATTCAAAAAGATTCATACCCCTCATAGTCTTTCAAACCATGGCATAATGTTTTACACCAACTTTAATAAAATTCGATATTCTGAAATCTTGAATCTGGAGGTTTGCGTCATCTACATTTTGGTCTTGTAGTACCAGTGAACGGCTAGAACAGACGGAACTGAAGTGGAGAGGTATGAAACGTTTTGAATTATTGGTTTGAATCGTTTTGTCGCCCTGGTTTGGATCATTCTATCTTCTTGGTTCGAAACATTTTGTGGGGCTTGTCTGAATAGTTTTCAAAAACACTGTACTGGTACTATACTACTATACTACTAGTAAGTACTATTACTACTACTATACTACTATACTCTACACTACTACACTACTACTATACTACTATACTACTATTACTCCTTCTACTGGTACTAGGTACTATACTACTACACTACTATACTACTACACTACTATACTACTACACTACTATACTACTAGACTATACTATGCTACTATACTACACTACTATACTATACTACTATACTATACTACTACACTACTACACTACTGGTACTACTACTACTGGTACTACTACTATACTACTAGTAAGTACTACTACTAGACTAGACTACTACTATAACTCCTACTATTACTCCTACTACTGGTACTACTGGTACTTTACTACTATACTACTAGTAAGTACTCCTACACTACTAGTAAGTACCCCTACACTACTAGTAAGTACTACTACACTACTAGTAAGTACCCCTACACTACTAGTAAGTACTACTACACTACTAGTAAGTACTACTACACTACTCCACTTCTCTTTTATTAATACATTTATGCCTTTTATACTTTGCTCGTTGCTGGTTCCTCAAACAGTGTGGCTTATATAACTGCCATATCCTGGGGTTAGTATCAATGTGAGGGTAGGACCAGGAGATGAGAGAAGAAAGTGTAGGCTGGGCAGACAAAGTCCAAGTCAGATCGAATCTAGATCAAGTGGAAATCCAGAGAAGCCCGAGTCCAATTCCAGATGCAGTTTCAATTAGAGATCCATCCCTGCGCCGCAGGAGAATGTTGGTATGTTCTTCTCAGACAAGATTCTGATTATGAACTAACACCTGGAAGAGCTCCATTTTATATAATTCTGTAGCTCCGCCAAAGCATTCACCAAAAATTAGGCGGCTCATAACTCTTGTACTAATAACCAAGGATGCCTTCGCTTGTTGGCACTAGTTTCTGGTGAGCGTGCACGTTTTCCTGAATGAATAGTCATTGCTCACTTTCAGCGTGCACTGAAGTCACAGTACCACAGTACAGTGTTTCTAAAACCATTCAAACCCGAGTTAAAACAATTCAAACGACAGTAGCAGAAAAAGTATACCAAACATTCCAAAAGTTTCGTAACCCTTCGTCCAGTCTTACAAACCATGGCCTAATGTTTTACACCAACTTTCATCAGAATTCAATGTTCTGAAACCTAAATCTAGACGATTGCCATAGATGACTATATTTGGGAGTTTTACAGTATCAGTGAAGGGCTAGGATGAACGGAACTGGAGAGGTATGAAACGTTTTGATTATTGGTTTGAATCTTTTGACTCACTGGTTTGAATCTTTTGACTCACTGGTTTGAATCATTTTATCTTGGATCGAGACGTTTTGTGCGGCTGGCTTGAATAGTTTTGAAATGCACTGTACCATGCTCAATTCTCAAAACCACAGCAGGCCACATTATCAAGAGTATTTTTATTGGCTCAAATAGTGCCGATGCTAGACTAATACCGAGCACATACAGCCAGTATGGTTCGCTGTATGTATTTCACTGTCTACTTATATAAGGGCAGACCATTCCCTTGAAGAAAGGTGCAGTCCTTCTGAAATCTGTTGGAGTCAGGCTGTTTGAGCTGTGGGAACCTCCATAGCAAATGAGGGAGGACATACAAGATGTGCTCCACAAGAGCCCAAGATCAATTAGTGGAGTGAAGTGATGTTCACCAATGACTTGATTGTGTTCTTCCAAATTAATCGCTGTACTTCGCATGGCAGTATGATCTGGTTCTTAATTTTTTGGCTGCGAGGGCTCAATTAATTTGAGTGGCTTTTTGGAACTCTTTTTTTGAGTATCTTTGGGTAGACACCAGGTATAGTCTATAGTGAGTGTGGGACATAGTGAGTGGGCTATAGAAGTTGCTATAGAAGTTGCTATAGAAGTTGCTATAGAAGTGGCTATAGAAGTGGCTATAGAAGTGGCTATAGAATGGGCTATAGAATGGGCTATAGAATGGGCTATAGAAGTGGCTATAGAAGTGGCTATAGAAGTGGCTATAGAATGGGCTAGAGAAGTGGCTATAGAATGGTTAGTGAGTGTCACTACGACAGTCATGGTATCATCATCCAGTCTAGATCTTTCAAACGGTTGAACCGTATTCCTACCCATGGCCAAGTGGCCCAAAGAGTACTATATTCACCGCGTAGTGTATAATACTATAGTAGTGAGTAGTCAGTCGTCATGCCAGGAATCCATAGTATTAATATACTACTTATAATAGTGTGTTATGCTCTACTAGCAACTAAACTTTAGCCATGGTAGCAGCGTTAGGCCACGGTGTAAAGAGAAGTACTAATGGTGAGTGAAGGTTTGGTCTTCAGTAGAGATTCTATGAGGAGTACTTCTGGCGGAGTGAGGTCGGGTTTGCGGATATCTATCAACTCCAACTACTTGTGGCCAACTCCAACCACTTGTGGCCAACAGAAGAGTTTCGGACACAATGGCCGTCGCTGCTGTCTCTGTTTTGGAGTGCAGTCAAAAGTGAGTCAAGCTGGAATGGCTTTGGCGTGGTGTCCAAGAGGGTCTGGAATAGCAGCTCCAAGGAGTCACTTGGTCTACAATGGAATCCTCGGGCAACCCCTTGCCAATGACATTGAAGGTTCTGCACCCATGCAAAGTGTTGATGATTTTCTCGGCGTTGACCTGGTCTTACCGAACTCTCTCCAGAACTCGGAAATGGCGCCTGTGGACTTGGCCAATGTACCATCGCAGTCGAGGAGAGCAGCGTGTGTGGAAGACTTGACTCTTTCCAATTGACTCTTTACTTGTCTCTTTCCAATTGACTCTTTCCACTTGACCCTTCCAATTGTCTCTTTACTTGACTCTGTCCACTTGACTCTTTACTTGTCTCTTTCCAATTGACTCTGTCTACTTGATTCTGTCCAATTGTCTCTTTCCACTTGACTCTGTCCAATTGACTCTTTCCAATTGACTCTTTACTTGTCTCTTTCCAATTGACTCTTTACTTGTCTCTGTCTACTTGTCTGGAGACGGCTGGTTGTTTCTGTAAAGTGATTGAATGTAGTTAGTAGAGTGTGTATGAGATACATTCGAAATCTGATTCATATACCTTATTAAGTTTGGGTGTGATGCTGTATACGGTTTGTCTATATGTAGTTTAGTAGTGGTCGTCAATATTAATGCTAGTACAGTAATTTTGAAAACCATTCAAACCAACACAGCAAAATGTTTCGTACTCCTCTGCCCAATCTTTCAAACCAAATGTTCACACCAACTTTCATTACAATTCAAGATTCTGAAAGGTTGAATCTGGAGGATTGTCTTATATATAATAGATTTAGGAGTCTTGCAATATTCTTCAAGGGTCAAGACGAAAGGAACTGAACTGTGACGGGTGGGAAACTCTTTAAATTATTGGTTTGTATAATTTGCTAGAGTGGTTTGAATCTTTTTACCGTGCAGGTTTGAATAGTTTTGAAAAACACTGTAGTGTAGTAGTAGTCAATATTAATGTTAGTGTAGTAGTAGTCAATATTAATGATAGTGTAGTAGTAGTCAATATTAATGATAGTGTAGTAGTAGTCAATTTAATGTTAGTAGTGTAGTAGTCAACATTAATGATAGTGTAGTAGTAGTCAATATTAATGTTAGTGTAGTAGTAGTCAATTTAATGTTAGTAGTGTAGTAGTCAATATTAATGATAGTAGTGTAGTAGTCAATTTAATGATAGTAGTGTAGTAGTCAATATTAATGATGGTAGTGTGGCACTGGTAGAAGTAGCAGTGGTCTACCCTGAAATCATTGACTAGTCTGGCGTGGAACGTTGCGAGGTCTGGAGGTCGGGGGTACTGGTGTACGTGCTCACACTCCAATCCTACTGCACCATGTGGACTTCTACAGACTATGAGCTACTCCTGCACTACGAGCTTGTTTTGGGCTCGTCTTCTCCCCGCCGTCAGGATATTCTCGCCCAAAACATTGGCCTCCCGAAATTCCGCGTTCAAAAGTCCAGTTTCGACGAAAATCTTCCAAAATCCGGCCTGGACACCGACTATGTCACCCAAACGGCCTATTTAAAGGCCAATAGTATTCTCCCGCTCCTCGAAAACCCTTCTATATTGTTGGTGGCTGATACTGTGGTGTCGTGCGGCGGCCAAATTTACGAAAAGCCCGAAAACGACTCCCACCAGATGCAAATGCTCCGGAATTATAGCCTGAACGCTGTAAAGGTCATCACGGCGGTCCACGTTTTCAGGGTACTTGAAGGAAAAGTGGAAAAACACCTTCTGGGCTGTGAATCCACCGAACTCAAGTTCGATACTGCACTCACGGACGACTCCTTGCACCAGTACATCCGCTGTGGTGAAGGGAAAGATGCTGCTGGTGGATTTAAGTACCAGGGCCTTGGTAGTATGCTATTCCGAGAAATCCACGGTGATTTCTTTAATGTGGTGGGTTTACCGGTGAAGTTGACTCAGGATTTGCTACTGCAGGCATTGCGCAGTGGAAACAACGGGGTTTAGACCCTAGAAAACTATGCGGGAGGGTTTCAGGGGCGTTACGGGTATGTTCCAATGGGGGATAACAACCTTTGAAGGGCTGTGGAGACTGCTTGGCGTATATGCAGGCCCCTCCAATATCCAAGGGAATTTATCACATCTGCCGCAATGTTTTAGTTTTTTCGCTAATGGATATAGTGACTTGGACTGGTATGGCTTCAGGGAGGATCACAGTTGGTTTGGCTAATGCTAAAGTCAGGTGGAAAATATCTATATGCAGGACACCCCCAATTACCAGCGGATCCTTCAACAGTCACTGATTCTTTTTGGCTCTTGGATCTTAAAATCGATCCTTGGTAGCCAAGTCGGCTTTTGGTAACTATTTCAGTGTTACGGTGATGAGTCTTATATGCAGGTCAAGGAAATGAAGACCGTGTATTCCCTCATGAATTGACCCACTTCCTCGCTGGTGGACTGTATCGATTGCTTTTGGAATGTCTGTTCTTTATAGGGGAGTGGTTGCTGGGATATGGTTTCATTACAGAAGGCTATGGTTATATGCAGTATGCCACCTAATCCAGTCCACAGCCCAACATTATTCATTCAAATTCTTCTTAGGATCTGTTCTATTTGAAGCAGTTCATGGTTGGTTCAATGGGTATCTGTGCCGTGTGGAGTGGTGAACTGCATTGAATGGCGGATGTGTTATATGCAGGACCTCTGAATACCCTTCGCCCATTTGCAAATGGAGTGCAAACCGAACTCCGTTTTTTATCTGGCAGTCTGATTTTCCTCCAGGACTATGGTCTGGGTGGGACTTTGGTTGGGAAGGGCTGGGGTCAATAGTATGCACCTGCATACAGCGCGCAGTTTTTCTCGATGAGATGATTCTCTCATTCCCATACTCTTTACACCATGGCCAAACAAGCAACCAGCGTCGCCAAGCGCACCTCGCGTGTGGCCACACAGCCCGAAAACGTGTCGGACCAGTTTTCTAGTTCCGATGACGATTTTTCCGACGAAGAAAGCATCAGAATGGCGGAAGCCGAAGCATCATCCGAGGCGACCACCGAGCCCTCGGGCCATAAAGTGCAGCTCCAGAAAACCAGCAATTCCGAGGCTGCTTTCAAGCCTAAAGAAAGGGCGGTGATCTACATTGGCCAGCTCCCCAAACAGTTCCAGGAAAAAGAAATGAGGAGGTACTTTTCCCAGTTCGGCGACCTCTTGAAGGTCCGGTTGGCACGTGACCGTCGCAGTGGAGCCTCCAAGCACCATGGATGGGTCGAATTCGCCAAAATGGCCAATGCCAAGGTGGCCGCAGAGACCATGAACAACTACCTCTTGTTCGGTAAGATGATGAAGGTGGAGGTTGTGCAACTGCCCCCAGCCAACTTGTTCCCAGCCAACTACAGAGAGAACTTCAAGGAATACGACTGGAGGTCTGTGGAATACAAGAAGGAGACTGCACCCAAGCCGTTGGCGGACTGGAAAGCGTTGCAGGCGGTTTACGAGCTGGAAAGAGCACTGCATCTTAAACATTTGAAGACGTTAGGGTTTGACTATAGCATGGACAGTGTGCAGGAGAGCAAAGAAGACGGAGGAAACGAAGACGCAACAAAGGAAGCAAAGGGAAAGAGAAAGGCAGGCAAGGTCACCAAGCCCGCCAAGAAAGCCAGGGCCAAGAAGTAGCCGGTCTGAGACCGGAGGGTCATGCATACGGCTCGCAGCCACAATAGAATACAGGATCAGTGTTTCACTCTGTAGACAGGGAAGCAGGCATTGGTGTCAGCAGGGTTTAGCAGCCAGTTATTTCAAGATTTTGGATCCCGGGCATGGCCCTAAGAGTAGTTCGTTGGGTGCAGAGTGTGGGTCACGTGACTCGCCTTAAAACCTTATACGCGGTGGAGATGTTGCCAGACCTTTTAGCACATAGGCTGGATGCTCAGACTGCACAGGGTTTCGCTACTGCTGGAGCGGCATGTTCCCCGTAGAGAGGCCGATTGCTAGTATTCATAATTTCGGTCTCTTTGTGTGGCCTCATCAGCCTATTGTTTTGGTTTGGTTGGCTGGTCCTCGGTCTTTTCTAGTCTGAGGACTTGGATCCGGCCTGCAACACTCTTGGGAGATGTTCACCTATATAAAGAAACACCAAGAAGTCTGTGATTGCCTGAGGTTGAAGATGGGAATGGGTTTTATTAGTTGTAGGGAACTCGCTTGGTAACAGGAAGCCTCATCACGTCAGTCAATCAGTTTGACCAGTTTAACAGACTGAACAGCATACTGTAATTGGATATGACGGGTTTACGTCAGAGAGCCAAAAAAGACAATCTATGCGGCATTATTGGCCACTGACCACTGACTAATACTATTTACTCAAAATACTTTTTACTAAATACTATTACTCTAGTACAGTACTAGATACTAAATACTACAGTTTAGTACTAACTACTAAATACTAAAGACTACTACATACTAAAGACTCAAGACTAAAGACTAAAGACTAAATACTAAATACTAAATACTTTAGACTACAGTTTAGTACTAAAGACTAAATACTTAATACTAAATACTAAATACTAAATACTATTTACTATTTATATAGTACAGTACTAAAT
>NKZA01000250.1:0-17430 GCA_002374405.1 Metschnikowia cubensis | reverse complement strand
ACTATAAGACTGTATTACTATAGGACTATAAGACTACAAAACTGTATGACTGTATTACTATAAGACTACATTACTATAAGACTACAAGACTGTATTACTATATGAGTGTATTACTATAGGACTGTATTACTAAGACTGTATTAATATAAGACTGTATTACTAAGACTATATGAATGTATTACTGTAGGACTGTATTACTATAGGACTGTATTACTATAGGACTGCATTACTATAGGACTGTATTAATAAGACTGTATTACTGTATTACTATAGGACTGTATTACTAAGACTGTATTACTGTATTACTATAAGACCACAAGACTGTATTACTATATGAATGTATTACTGTATTACTATAGGACTGTATTACTGTATTACTATAGGACTGTATTACTGTATTACTATATGAATGTATTACTATAAGACTGTATTACTATAAGACTGTATTACTAAGACTATAAGACTGTATTACTAAGACTGTATTACTATAAGACTAAGACTGTATGACTGTCTTACTATAAGACTAAGACTGTATGACTGTCTTACTATAAGACTAAGACTGTATTACTAAGACTATAAGACTGTATTACTAAGACTATAAGACTGATTTACTAAGACTATAGGACTGTATTACTAAGACTATATTACTGTATTACTATATTACTATAAGACTACAAGACTGTATTACTATAGGACTGTATTACTAAGACTGTATTACTATAAGACTATAAGACTGTATTACTATATGAATGTATTACTAAGACTACAAGACTGTATTACTACAGTTTGCTTCGAAACTATTCAACAGCAAAATGTTCAGTTTTTATCCAAATATTCACACCAACTTCCTTAAGAATTCAATTTGATGAAATGTTGAATGTAGAGGATTGGCTTATATGCAGTACCTCCAGAATAATTTGGGAGTCTTTCAATAGTCAAGGGACAAACCGGAGGCAGTTGAGCTGGAAACTTTTGAAATATTGGTTTGTTTAATTTTGCTAGTTTGGTTTGAATCAATTTATCGCCGGTTTTGAATCGCTTTGAAAAACTGACAAACCAAAGATTCAAAAAGGTTCGTACTCATTTGCAGTCTTTCAAACAAAATGCTAATACACCAATTTTTTTAAATTTAATGTGATGAAATGCTAAATCCAGATTGTCATGTACAGTGTTTTTGAAAACTATTCAAACCACACTAGCNGAAATGCTAAATCCAGATTGTCATGTACAGTGTTTTTGAAAACTATTCAAACCACACTAGCAAAATTAAACAAACCAATAATTAAAGAGTTTAGTACCCCTTTAACTCCATTCCGTCCGCTTTGACCTATGAAAAGACTTCCAAATGGCCCCAATGTCTCCCAAATTTCTCCGAAATGACTCCAAATGTCTCCAAATGTCTCCCAAATGTCTCCCAAATGACTCCAAATGACCCCAAATGACCCCAATGTCTCCCAAATGACCCCAATGTCTCCCAAATGTCTCCCAAATGTCTCCCAAATTTCTCCCAAATGACTCCAAATGTCTCCAAATGTCTCCCAAATGACCCCAAATCTACTACTTATAAGGCAATCCTCCAGATTCAAAATTTCATCACATTGAATTCTAAAAGTTGGTGTGAACATTTCGTTTGAAAGACTGTACGAAGGAGTACGAAACATTCTGTGGTGCTGGTTTGAATATTTTCAAAAACACTGTATTTAGGAGTGTTGCAATATTGGTCAGGGCTCAAAACCGACAGGAACTGGAAGGGTACGGAGTTTTTAAATTATTGGTATGTTTAATTGCTAGTGTCGTTTGAATTATTATATCGTGCGAGTTTGAATTATTATATCGTGCGAGTTTGAATAGTTATATCGTGCGAGTTTGAATAGTTATATCGTGCGGGTTTGAATAGTTTTAGAAAGTACAAAAATACTAATTAAGGTCAAAACGGACGGCACTGGAGTAAAGGGGTACAAGTTTTTGAAATATTGGTATGTTTAGTTTCCTAGTGTGGTACGAAACAATTTGTCGGGCAAGTTTGAAACATTCTCTCGCCCTGCTTCGAATGGTTTTGTATAATGCTGAGCCATTTGCTGCCGAAAAACACTAGACAATGGCAAGATTATTCAGGAATGCACAATGGCAAGATTATTCAGAATGCAAATGTGTTGAGAGTTGTAATGTACAGTTTTTTTACCAGCACCGCACAATTGAACAAACCAATGATTCAAAAAGGTTCGTATCCCTTCGCCCAGTCTTTCAAACCATGGCGTAATAGTTTCACACCATCCTTCATTACAATTCAATATTCTGAAATGTAAATCTTGAGAATTGCCTCATATGTAGTATATTCATGAGTCTTGCAGTACCTGGGGCCAAACGGACGGAACTGAACTGGAAAGGTATGAAACTTTTAATTATTGGTTTGTTTGAATTTGCTGGTGTGGTCTGAATCGTTTTGCAGCGCTGGTTTGAATGGTTTTGAAAAACACTGTACTCCTGAATTCGGGAACAATTATCTAGTTAGGTCCAGCTGCTCTGTTTCATCAGGAACTTGGAGATCTTCCCAATCGCATATTATCTGTACCTAAACTTTAGTCCGAGATCTCTTTTCCCTATTCTGTTCCCCTACCATGAGGATCCTCGTCTCTTATAAACTCCATCTGTCCAGTTCGGCTACTACACACTGTCTCCTGCAAGTCAATGCCAAAGTCTGGACAGCTAGTAAGGCTTTCCTTTGTTTCATCAAACAATCACTTGGGCATGCAATACACTCACATGGGCTGATGCCTCAAGTCCAACAGAGGCGTCTGGGAACCTTGCGGCAATTCCATTTACGGCACGCAACAACGTCGTCCACGGCTCGCTGTTTGACTTGAGGTATTAGTGGGAGTACTCATGCTCGAGTAATAACAGATGAAGAAAAAGTGAAGCCTCGTGTTCAAGACTAGCTGTCCAGACTTTGCTCGTTGAATTGCCACACTCATGGGATTTAAAAGATTCCGGTCGAATGAGATATCGTTTGGTCGGTAATAATCGTACGGATGAACCTTGTTAGCTCTAAATCCGTTTGAGAAATTACCAGCCAGCAGGTCTACTCGGTGTCAACCGATACACTAGCCGGTAGTCGGTAGTCAGTGTTATTCCCAAGTAGTCAGTGTTAGTCCCAAGTAGTCAGTGTTAGTCCCAATTTCAGCAGTATTAGTAGTCACTAATAATTGCGAGGAATAATAGTAGTCACTAATAATTGTGAGACTAATAGTAGTGCTTTATAGTAATAGTAGCAATAAAAACATCAGTCAGTAAAAGTATGCAATAGTAGTGGCAGTGATGGATCAGTAGTCAGAGGTAGTATCCAAATAGTACTAGTGATAGTAACCAGTCTACTTCTAGTCCAGTAATCCATATTATTCTGACATGGACATGGAGAGCTAGTTGTCACAGTGCACTCCGATGTTGACATAGTCTAGTGCTGACTCAACTTCCATATTCCATTACAATGTAAGTAGGACTGGGAAGATGGGGTATAAGCAGGGCCGAGGATCCTCATGGTGGGAGGACAGATGTAGAGATGTCCGAGTGTAAGTTTAGATACACACGATTGAGAAGAAGTTCCAGACTGGAGTATATTACCACTCTCCACATCCGACATGTTCAACACTTGTAGTTTCCTGTACAGAATAGGGGTGTAGTTTCCTGTACAGACTTGAAAAGGGGGGTAGTTTCCTGTACAGACTTGAATAAGTTTATAATGTCTTATAGTTTCAGTGTCTCAGCTATAGTGTCAGTGTCTGATAATGTCTTACTTGTTGAACGGGTCCTGCGTGTTCTGTGAATGTTCCGTGAATGTTCTGTGAATGTTCTCACTTGTTCTGTACCGCATACTGACGAAACACTTGGACGAGCAGCAATAGGGTGTAGGAAAGCTATGAGAAACGAGATTGGGACTCCTAGTCCCGTCCTTCCAGGAAGAAGGAGGAGGAATAGGACGCGGAGGTGGGTTCATATTGGAAGGAGGAGCTTTGGTATTTTGGGGTTTGTTTCTTTTAATTTTTTATGTTTTTGTTGGTTCAGTATTTTTGTTGTTTTTTGTTGTTGTTTTTTGTTGTTGTTTTTTTGTTTTTTGTTGTTGTTTTTTGTTGTTGTTTTTTTGGGTTTTAGGTGGGAAAAATATGGGGGGGGGGGATCAAGGTTTTTATACTTCGCAGCTTGCCACCGAATGGCTGCAAATCTGGTATGCTCACTCTTCTGCTACGCCCACTCACCGAAATTTTCACCGCCATACCCTATTCGGATTTGTGCTACTTGCTACTGTATGTACGATCTCCTGCACAATGCACGCTGTGTCTTCAAATACCACTGGTTTGAATCTGCATTCTATGCAGTGCCACATTATCTAGAACATTCAACTCCTGATGTTCTCAATGGTACATCTGCTGGTAGTTGCAGACAAGGAGTCCAGTGTGGCATTGGTTGTTGGACCCCAGTTTCAAATTCCGTTACGTGAATGTACACTTCAGACTACACGAAAATGTCTGGCTGTCTGGCTGTCTGGCTGTGAAAGTTTTGAGTCATGATCCGGAACGGATATCTGTGTTCACTCTCTCCTTCTTCTCCAATACTGGCTGTTCCCTTTTCCGATCCCCTAGCTTACTTATATACCGGAAAGAATGCAAGCAGCAGAGATGAATAGTCAAGTTTCAAGTTAAGACGCTTGTTGAAGCTCAAAAGATAACTGTTCCGGATTACGGAAGTGTATCTCCCAATTCCAGACAATGCCAGTTCCCAGTGACCTGGCGACCTTGTTCCTTATACGACCACAATTCCGCCCATCGTGCATCTAGCAGTTATAGCCTTTGTGCTAGTTTGTTTATCATGCTGTTGTGAATCAATCACCACCGATGTTTTAGTTGCTTCCCTTCGACTGCTGGTTTGCAACTTCGTGGTCTATAGCTGTAGTTTCCCGTGGTTGTGAAGTAGTTTCCAGTGCTGTCAGACCCACCTCAGACAATTCTCTACCTAATGAGGTCTTGAGCCACTGCCTGATACTATCAATGGCCATTTTGTCCTCCCCACTTGTCGCCTGATGAAAAATCACCCACTTCACCCTATCTGATACCACATTCCTCCCTTCAAGAATCTGTGTGGGAATAGGTAAACTGACTACCTGACCCAATCACTAACCAACACACTCCATATCTCTATATTCACATATAGTACAACACAGTGTCGTGGTTCACATGACAAACACCTCTAAAAGCCGGCCAAAGTCCACTGCGTCGCCTCCGCTCTCCACCAACCGAAGACCGCCCATTGTAAACACTCCTTTGGATAATCCCAAGAGCTTGAATTCGGTTTCAAACACCTGGTTCGAATCCAAATGCCCGAGCCCAACATCGTTGGAGAGCATGAGGATGCCCTGCCTTTCGGGCCTTTGCCGGAGGTACTGGTGCACTAGTGAGCCCTGCAGGAACACGTTTCTGTCGTCATCTCCGCCGGAAAATTGGCCAAACGAAACCGTGCTCTGGCTGTTCCGGCTGTAGACGGTCGGCAAGAAGCCCGTGCCCTTTGGTTCTCGGCACTGGAGAGATGTTTGGAGCGGTCTTAAGGTCTTGTTGACCACCTGCACTTTCCACGTAACCACAGCCCCGACACTAATACTGAAGTCGCCTGTGAAAGTAAGCACTAGCCCATTGAGCGCCAGTGGTTGCGAGCTGGTGATGTTGACCGTGACGCTGGAGTTATGCGCAGAGAGAGACCCCACACTCATCAAGGGCTTGCGTTTCGGCTGGCTTTTGCCCAGGATCAAGAGGGGCGACGACAATGTCGCCCCACTGAAGCGTTCCGATGGCGAGCTGTGCCCGTATGAAACGATATTGTTGATGGTGACGGACTTTTTTGGGGGTGGAAGATTGGTGGCCGCACGCCGTGGCTGGGACAATGTTGCTTTGCTTGGGGGCATAGGAGATGCCATGTCGAAGAGAGGGATCATGGCCCTTGTGGTTTGGTGGACCACGGTCACATGATCTCCGCTTTCCGGGTCTACTCTTTGGATCCGGAACTCGATTTTGACCTCCATGGCCTTCATACCGGGTAAATCCGGAAGCGGCGTTTTGGTATTCGTGTTTGTAGTAGCCGATGTGGTTGTGGATACCCCCGAAATTGGAGTACTCGGAACCAGACCCGGGGTGAATGCAGGAGCGTATGGCATATGGTTAGGGTTTATGCCTGATGCGTCGAGATCAGAGAGCCGATACGAGACACACACCAAATCCGTAAGCCCGAGACGACATGGGAAAAAGTTGGAACCCAATTGGGCCACTTTTCCACCTTTCATAGAAGCATGCACGCTCAACATCTCGATCAGGTACTGTATATTGTTCGCCCTGGCCCGAGTGCCTAGACTGACAAATTTATCGGTGCCCTCTATGCGAAGAGTGGAGATAAGAATGTCGTTGCGGCCCACGGGTTTCACCGACTTGAGTTTCAACAGGAGGGCCACTGCTGTGTCCAAATCAAGCACTGCCGAGTCTTCTTGCGACATTGTTGCACGAGTGTATGAGACATTGCGAACACTTCCCAAGAGCCCATCTGCTGAATGGTCGGGGGTTTTGAGGTCGGGGGTTTTTAATATGGGGTTTTCATTATGAGCTCCGACCCTTGTCTCGTTGCGGGCCCCCACCTTTTGTCCAAGAGAGAAGTTGAATGTCGGGCCTGTATTTCCAGACACCAGATGGTTGAGTTGTTCGAGAAGGTTTTCGGGTCTCGACCATTTTTGCAGCTCCAACTTTTCCGTGGATGTATCAGGAGTTTTAGAAATTTCGGGGTTAAGAGTGCCGTGGGTATCAATGTTGTGGTCGGCGTCGTGGTCGTGGTCGGTATCGTTGTCGGTGTCGTGGTCGCCATCACCAATGTCATTTTTGTTGATGACGACATTCAGCGATATTGACGGCATATGCGGATTTTTCAAGGACACAGCAAACCGGATCAGTCCCGTGGATAATCGAAGCGGGTTCGTTATTAGAGTCGAGAACCTCCATATTATGCCGGTCTTGTTGGCGCCAAAAATGTCGCTTTTTCCCGACATCACCATTTCCGTCACCTTCAATGTCATTTCATGATCCGGCAAGTCGCCATACATTTGGGGCGACTCCGGTATCATCGACCGCTTCGAAACCCCCCAAGAAACCGTCATGTAGAGCTCGGTAGGCGGCAGCTGGCCTTCATCGAGCGTCTGTAGGACGTACGCTAAGATTTTTTCTTCGAAAGAGAGACAGGAACGCCGGGGAGCATTGTAAAGTCGCTCCGCTAGCTCGTGGAAGTCGCCAGGGAGCGTGTTGACGAGATTAATGTCATCGGGTATAACTATGGAGAGCATACGGTGTGTTTTTGGTGTATGGTGCTGATAGCGCGAGTGCTCTGGTACTGTATACACTGCGTCACGTGATTCACAGTCCTGGTCACCACTCCAGCCACCTTGTCCCCCCCAAAAGACGCTGTACTGTGAGGCCAAGTATCGATGTATTTGGTTTTAATGGAACCAGCACCGCTAATCTTCTAATCCTTTAATCTTCTGAGAAGCTAATGCAGATTTTGCAGCAGTGGTGTACAACTCTGGAGTACCTGACAAGCTTCTATATCACACGTAATCCCATTAGTGTAGCCTGCCAGATAAAAACGTATGCATACTTTTAGTAGAACGGCTGGTGTTATATACTTATATATTCCAGTGGCGGCGTCGGGTAACCCTTGAGGGATTTCCTGAAACCAAGGTGAAACATGCGCATGCTCTGTGGGGTACTTAAGGCCGCGTATATCCCCATGTATTTTCGCAGCATTTTTTAGCACCAGTCTAATTTTCCGGGTGCGTCAAGATGGGTCTAAAAGACTAGCTAAACTGATTGACGCTAAACTGATTGAGGCTAAACTGATTGAGGCTAAACTGATTGAGGCTAAACTGATTGAGGCTAATGGTGAATTTTCTAAACACTACAACAGCCGATTAGCCTAGGATGGGTGTTCCAGTCTGTCACTAAACTAGACAAAGATCATTAGTCTAAAATCCACCAATCTTACACTATACTAATAGTCTGTTGGTCTAAGAGTGAGTCTAGAGAACTTTCCTTACTGATGATAAGTCCAAGGATGGGTCTACCAGTCAAACAATATTCAATTTTCAGATTCTATTAGTCTAAGATGGAGTCCAAAATGGGAAAAAGCTACTGACCACGAGTTTAAGGTTGGATCAAGAAAATACCCTTACAGAAGAAAATACGCTTACAGAAGAAAGTACCCTTACAGAAGAAATTACCCTTACAGAAGAAAATACCCTCACAGAAGAAAATGCCCTTACAGAAGAAAATACCCTTACAAAAGAAATTACCCTTACAGAAGAAAATACCCTTACAGAAGAAAATGCCCTTACAGAAGAAAATACCCTTACAGAAGAAAATACCCTTACAAAAGAAAATACCCTTACAGAAGAAAACACCCTTACAGAAAAGTCTAGATGGATCTCTCAAATAACCTTATGGGTATTGGTCTAAGGATGGGTCAAAAAGCTAACTGGTTATGAGTTCAAAAGTGGGGCCAGTTTAAGGGTACTAATAGTGTATTCGGCTGAATCTACCGGTCTAACTCAATACGAACTTTCTACCATAGGAAACCTTTTTTTCAATAACTTGGCGTTGGAAAAACTGCTCTGGGACTGGACGTTGCTTAGCTTCTTAAAGCATGCTAGTGTGTCTACTGACCCGCAAAAGATCTCACTTGATGTGGTCCCCTTTTGAGCAAGGAATTACAGTCCAAAATGTCCCAGTCTACCGGTAACTAACAGTTACATCCACGGCCTTTGCTTGAATTTCTAAAGCTTGTTAAGTACGGGGGATTCCTCTCCCAAGGAATTATCAAATATAGTTCGGTCATTTACGTGGAATAAGCTAACCAATAGTTGGGCCTTCTGGTTTTGCAGAGATTGTGAGGTGGGTATTTCTTGATTTTGATGAAGGTGAGTTATCAAAGAGTCATCAAAAAGGTGTTTTAATTTCGAGGCATTCTCGTCACCAAAACAGATGTTTCTTTAATGGTATTGTGCGTACAAGCAACAGCTAGAAGGTGTGGAGAGGACAATGGAAAGAAAGAAAAAAGGACATTAAAGGATAAGGAGGAAAAGAGAAGGCAAGGAAAAAACTGAGAAGAGAGGACGAAGAGAAGAGAAGAAAAGGTTCTCCTACTCTGTCTCTTGGAGTCGCCCTTATCATCGATGTCGATTGGCATATTCGCCCATCGTGCCATTGTGCAATTCTGTCGTTGTGTCTTTTTCAGAATCAAACTTGCTACTTATGGAGTCGACAAAGGTTTTACGGGTAATTCATTGGAAAAGCGTGTACACCAAAGAATGCCTCCTTTGATAAGCCAGAACGACCGAAGATCCATGAAAGGCTTTGGCAATAGAATCGAGTATCCGGAATCTTGGTTCAACGTTTCTGAACATCCTCTACCATGGAGAGAATATCCCATCCAATACGTGGACATTCAGCATAGGGACCACTACCGATGTGGACTTGAGTACTGACCCAAGATCATATGGGCTCAACTTCTACTAGAAAGTGACATACAGAGAGACTAAGAGATGATCAATGTGTGCTATTGACTTAGAATTCACCGTCATGTTATATGAGTGATTGCATGAACTGAGCTGGAGCTTTGGTGAAAGCTAAATATATTATATGCTGTGTGCACTCTACATGCTGAGTGGACGTGAACGTTACGTGAACGTTGCGTGAACGTTGTGTGGACGCGTGTTTGTCCTAACACTCACCTTCCTTCGGACTTGGAGGCCTGGCTGATGCATACACCATCAGGCAAAACCGGTAAAAAATCCCAAAAAGACACCCCAACACAATGAAAAATAGACATCCTGCATAGATGGCCCCTATGTACCGGAAGGCCTCTAACCCATTATATGTCCGGTACAATTCAGAGTTGGCCAAAGACATGGTGCCCAAAGGAAACGTCATGGACCAGAAACCACGGTGAAACCGGAGAAATCCCACAAAAAGTCGCTTCCACCAACTTTCACTGGACGTACTGTATACAAACTGTCCATTGGGTTTCTTGCAAAACGGACTGATTTTCGACAACACTGATAAAAACGCTAGGAACGTAAGAAAATACCCAAACGACATCAGCATCACAGCAAAAATCAGACTGACCACGAAAATGGACGTGGAGAGCACGGCAGGCATGTATGCAGTCCCTCCATCCGCCATAGACGTCCTTAACCCAGATGTATACGGAGACAGCGCCAAACTTGAAGCATTGTCCATGATTAGGGAAACACAGTTTCGTCCAAAAAGTAAGATGCCAAAAGCTCCCTGTCCTGCATACCCAATAGGCAAGAACATCATCAACACCTGCCCACTATGGGGAGTCTTATACACGAATAACCTCCAGAAATTGATGGTAACAATGATGAAGGCCAAGCACATGGCCACAGACCACATGACAACCGAAACCATCATGGTGGTGACCTGCATATAGACGTGGGGCAATTTCGGAGCAACCAACTGGCCACAAGAAGCCGCCACCGTCAATGTGACCACGGGCAACAAGAAAGCCATGGTGATTTTGGACAGTTCCAAGTAATTCGGCGATTTCCGAGACTTGGCGATGCTCAGCAAGAAGAGGGTTATGAGCGCGGTGTACACTGACCCAGCAGCAACCACCCAAAAAAGCACCCACACGGCAATAATGTGTCTTCCGTCTAAGACTGCATTCAAGAACATCACCAACGATGTATAGCCCATCACGAAACATCCGATGAAGGGCGCATATGTAGGATCTCTGTGCATCCGAACAAGCAACGCCGGATTATGGAGCACTCCCAAAGCGTGGGTCACCAATAGAAACGTGAATATGCAGGCCGATAACACTCCCACTACATAAGAAATGATTTGGAGCCATGGCCGAGGAAACGGGAAGTTGTAGAGAATATTGGCCGAGATTCCCGTACCCATAACCGACGCAAAGTCTGCGGGGTTACATTCGACCACAAATCTTTTGTGGAGTTTTCCTAGTAGAAGAGAACCGAAGGAAGCTTTGATATTGGGGTCGGATTTCGATTCCGGGTCAGAGCCATGATCTAGGTTTTGGTCTAGGCTTTGGTCTAGGTTTTGGTCTAGGTTTTGGTCTAGGCTCCGATTTAGGCTCTGGTTTGCATCTTGGTGTGTTGCCTGTGTTTCAGGATACCTCAGGCGCGATTCCGAGTGTTTCAAGTATGGTTCAGGCTGATTCATCTTTCTTCCAAATGGTTTCAGACGTGTTTCAGGGCTCAGGTCGGTCTCCGATTTCAGGTCTGTTTCAAAAGGTTTCAGGTCGGATTCCGATCCGTTCAGGTCTAAATCCGCTGTGACCCGCTCACCACTGCCGCCATTAACCCATTTGGTCGACCCCGTCGACTGTGAGCTTGTAGGGTGGATACTCATACTTATATAGGGATGTGATGTTTGTGTTAGTTCGGCTTGGGTTCGTATGCGTTGGGTGTGTGTTTGTGTTTGTAGGGTGTGTGTTTGTCTTTGTTGCGTACGTGTTTGTGTTTGTTGCGTACGTGTTTGTGTTTGTTGCGTACGTGTTTGTGTTTGTTGGGTACGTCTTTGTGTTTGTTGAGTACGTGTTTGTGTTCTCGTTGGCTGAAATTATTGGGCTGTAATTTGGCTGTAATGCTGTAACTTGACTGTACTTTAGCAGTGAATCTTGCGCTGTAATTGTCTGGCTGTAAATCTGATTTGCGCAGTGCCTGACCCCTAGTACTTAAATAAACAGGTGATTCTCTCTGTGGCTAATATTAGAAGTGACAATAGCGGAGTTTAGGAAGGGGTTGGTGCAGATACATAGGGAACAATAAGGAGGGAAGTGGGAAGATAATATATAATGGGAATCGAGTGTGGAGAGTGGATGACTAAGAGATGAGCGCGCCACAACGAGCGGGGCCGACGCCCGAAAGTCCAAATAGGGCAGGTGCGCGGCGGGAGTGAGGCATTTTGGCGGCCGCGGGCACCTCGGCTGTATTGTTTGTTGAAGCAGGTGTGGGGCGTTTTTGGGATTATCGGGCGCGGCCCGGACGTCCGATCGGCTGATGGTCAATGAGGGTAGAGCGGAGGGGTTGTTGGGTGCGCGGTGCCGAACTATAACTTCCCAATATGGTATGCGCGCGGGAATGTGAGGGATTTTTTTCGGGTCTAGATGCGGCGTTGGTGCGAGCATGGGGAGACTTTCGGGCCCGCGAAACCCTAATATCCGAATAATTACCTGATGCGGCATGTTCGCGCCCTCGGATCCCCGCTCGGGCTCGTCACACTTTTACACATGCACAGCCGAAAACGCCGACCCGCGAACCGCGCCGCATATCGGCCCTATGTCCGACTGCACACAAAGCGGGTCTGCAGCCATTGTAGGAATGAGGCACGACCGATTTCCTGCACGCAGCCACGTCTTCGGAAGCCGCTCAATGCGGACGTAAAGGCCACGGGGCCGTACTCGATTGGTCGGCGCCGCTGCGGCCGAAACACAAACACGCGCGCCAAACATATAAAAGCGGCCCCGATCCCCGATCCCAGATCCCCCCTTCCCTTCCAGTATATTTCATCACCACTTTTCTATCCCGCTATTTCTGATACTACTGAACCACATTCCGTCATCTCAGTCACAGCTCTACTCCAATGCTTAGTATCAACTCCAAATCCGCCGATATTTCCCAATCCGGCATCTACAAGTGCAGCTCGCCCGCACCCGTACCCACGTTCGGGTGTCTCGAAGACGAAACAAACAACAATATCCAGATCGACAACGAGTTCGGCAAGTTGATCAACAAATTACGCGTCCTCTTGGGAGGCAAGGGTCTTTCGTCGGACGACGTGGACGTCGACCAAATCAGGAAAGTCATGGAGGACTACCAGTCCAACGAGCAAGACTGGGGCCGCTTTGCCCTTTCCGACGCCACCAAGGGCTACACCCGCAACGGAGTGGTCAACATCAACGGAAACGCCAACCTCCTTATTTTGGTGTGGAGCCCGGGCAAAGGCAGCGCCATCCACGACCATGCCAATGCCCACTGCTGCATGAAGGTCATGAAGGGTACGCTTATGGAGCAGCTCTACGACGTTCCGGAGACGGAGGGAGCGGAGATGGTACCCAAAAAGGTAACTGCGTTGCACCGTGACCAAGTTGGGTATATCTCCGATACCATCGGGCTCCACCGCATCAGCAATGCTCTGGCCGATGAGTTTGCCGTTTCTCTCCACTTGTATACCCCACCGTATGCTTCGCTTTACGGGTGCCTGATGTATGAGTCCGGCACACTGCGCAAGCATCACGTGAACATGAGCAAGTACTATAGCTGGCAGGGCAAGCGGATTTCCGAGGGCAGCACGTGCTAGCGGTCTTTGCAGACGGTGTCTTTGGGGCTGCTGAAAGGGTAGCTTGCTGGCGAGTTGCTGAAATGGGCATGTGCCTTGGGCATTTGGATATATGCAGGATATGGTGTATATGCAGGATCACATCATATCATCACGAATGGCCAAGGTACTTCAGTGACCAGGTTCACTGCATTAATGGTTTGTGTTTGGATATCGTAGCTAGTACTTGGCTATGGTTTTAGAATAAACGAAATGGTACAAATGTGTAGACTTGGAGGGCGGGGGCCATAATTTTAGATGACCCAATTGTAGTTGTGCAGTTATGCTAGGCACATCTGGTGGTCCTCTGAATAACCATATAAGACGATACCAACCAACTCTGGCACCCACAAAAGCTGGAAACAGAGACACTCACTTTAAAGGAGAACATGAAACCCTCTGCAACTGCCAGAGCCACAGAAACAGTGATTTTCGCTGTCCAAAAACGTCTCAATATATGGAATTCCGATGTGTCTCTCTGAGTCTTCCGAAACTCGCTGAAATTCGACACTGGGTAGGCAAATAGCATTTCAGTGACACCGAAACACCATGAAATCTTCTTTGACGATACAAAAGCCAAAAGCTCCCGAGAAATGATATTTTCAATCTCGGCCATGATCCAACTGCATTCAATGTGAGTGCCTTTATGGGCACGAGGAGTAACACGGAAGCATTGACTGGTGCTCTTGAGACGGGGACATTGATTGTTTTGACATTGACTGAATATTGAGCGTCGTGTGTAAAGTTCATAGTCCCAAGCTAGGTGAATACTTGAGATATTTCTGGAGTTTTCTGTTTTCTGTTTTCTGATTTCTGATTTCTGTTTTCTGATTTCTGTTTTCTGATTTCTGATTTCTGATTTCTGATTTCTGATTTCTGATTTCTAATTTCTGATTTCTGATTTCTGATTTCTGATTTCTGATTTCTGATTTCTGATTTCTGATTTCTGATTTCTGATTTCTGATTTCTGATTTCTGATTTCTGTTTTCTGTTTTCTGATTTCTGATTTCTGATTTCTGATTTCTGTTTTCTGTTGCCTGTTGCCTGCTTGGGATAGACGTCATCTTGGTATGTTTCTCAGACAGTATTTTGACCAACACTAGGGAGTTCTAAAGGATATGGACCAGTTCCATCCCATGACACTCCGATAAGAATCTTCGATTGTACAGAATAAGCTGGGTAAAAAGCTGGTATAACGCACTCGAGGTTTCACCAGCCTCTTCATAGTCCCCCAATGAACCTTCGTTGTTCAGTTTCAACAACGATCGACAGATCATGTTCCCAGTACACTTCACAACTGCGGCTGTCCATAGCAGTCCATATACAGTGTTTTCAAAAGTGTTCAAACCAGCGACAAAATGTTTCATACTCCTTCGCAGTCTTTCAAACCATAATGGTGCCACCAACTTTCATTAAAATTCAATATTGTGAATCTTATCTGGAGAATTGCCTCATGTGCAGCACACTCGGGAGACATTTGGGAGAGCAGTACCAATCAAAGGACGAGACGGACGGAACTGAGTTGAAGGGGGTCGGACACTTTTTGGATTTTTTGTTTTTGCTAGTGGTCTGAAACATTCTGCCCCCCACGTTTGAACACTTTTGAAAAGCACTGTAACCTCTATATTCCATGTAAAAGGTCGCCATACAGCAATCTTTTCTGGCTTCAAAATATCGCAGATAGCGAGGGATTCAGTCCGTGGTGACGATTTCTGCTCCACCAGTTCAGGCACTCCGGGTCAAAGAAACAACGGACACAGAGAAACCACCGGTGCATATGAAAAACAGGTTCGAAGTTACCTGCTAAACCTGCGAGCCATGGAAGTCAGAGGCCCTCATTGTCACCGTTTATCAACATGCATATACGCCTCATATAAGCTTATCTGAAGTTGTCGGAAACCACTAAGTGATAGACAGTTTGCAGATGGTTCTTTGAGAGTTGCATAGAGGTTCATTGAGAGTTTCATAGATGGTTCATTCAAAGTTGCAGATGGTTCTTTGAGAGTTTCATAGATGGTTCTTTGAGAGTTTCATAGATGGTTCTTTGAGAGTTTCATAGATGGTTGATTCAAAGTTTCATAGATGGTTGATTCAAAGTTTCATAGATGGTTCTTTGAGAGTTTCATAGATGGTTCTTTGAGAGTTTCATAGATGGTTGATTCAAAGTTTCATAGATGGTTCTTTGAGAGTTTTATAGATGATTCATTGAACGTTCATAGATGGTTCATTGAACGTTCATAGATGGTTCATTCAAAGTTGCAGATGGTTAATTCAAAGTTTCATAGATGGTTCTTTGAGAGTTTCATAGATGGTTCTTTGAGAGTTTCATAGATGGTTCATTCAAAGTTGCAGATGGTTCTTTGAGAGTTTCATAGATGGTTCATTGAGAGTTTCATAGATGATTCATTGAACGTTCATAGATGATTCATTGAACGTTCATAGATGATTCATTGAACGTTCCATAGAGGTTCATTCAAAGTTTCATAGAGGTTCATTCAAAGTTGCAGATGGTTCATTCAAAGTTGCAGATGGTTCATTCAAAGTTGCAGATGGTTCATTCAAAGTTGCAGATGGTTCATTCAAAGTTTCATAGATGGTGTAGTTTGATTTTCTCGGTGAGTCCATCTTCTGGAGAATCCGTTTGGCGCCTTTAAATAGGCTCAGTGCCACTGTCCAAACCTCAGTGTCTGTCTTTATTGCTCCAGACCTTCTAAATCATACGACATGGTCTTTTTCCGCCTCAAAAAATCTTCTTTCTGCTGCTCGGCGTCCGCTAGCATTCCGGCGTCTCGCACCTTGCGTTGGCGTTCTCTCTGTTTCCAATCTTCATATTCGAGTTCGGGGTTCACGTCGTCGGTATCGTCGATTCCATCAAACGGTATGGCGTCGGAGGTGGGGGTGTCCTGCACCTTCAGGAGGTGGTCGGCTTTAGCCAAAGCTGAAGTTTGGGCATGTTTGGGGGCGTTTTGGGGTGCTTTTTTGACACCTTTTTTGACGAAAATGGGGCGGGCCGTGATATCGGAGTCCAGCGACGAGTCCTCGGAACTGGACCTTGAACCATCAGGAGTGGAGTCCTCGGAACTGGACCTTGAACCGTCGTGGGTGGAGTCCTCGGAACTGGACCTTGAACCGTCAGGAGTAGAGTCCTCGGAACTGGTGCCTGCATCACTAAGCAGTCTTGAACTAGGCGGTCCTGCACAGAACGGTCCTCCACTAACCTGACCTTCACGAATCTGCTCGGTACTGCCGGGGACAGCGGACTCCATGCTCAATGGGAACTAATGGTGGTGTTGAAATGCGAGTAGTAGTGGGTCGTGGATGCAGGAAAGGCGTTATATGCAGCGCAACATGATTGAAATGGGCCTCCCGTAAAGGCTTTAATACCTTTAAGAAAGTCCATTTAAGAACTTTAATTAAAGCTCCCATTTTAGATATTATAAATAAGCTTATAAAAATAGGTTTATTAAAAAGAAATAGATTTAATAAAGTATTTCCTAAAGGAAGAAAAAATTTATTTAATCATCCTCCGGACACCCAACTCTGATGCCCACGGTTCCAAGCTAGTGCTTCATATCCAAGCATTAGAATATTGTGACAGACTTGACCACTGATTTCAGATGAACTTCACACCAAATCATATCAAATCCATACCAATCAATAGTGAATTTGAATGGAAAGACTTGAGATTACTACTATTACTAGTACTACTATTACTACTATTACTACTATTACTAGTACTACTATTACTAGTACTACTATTACTATTATTACTATTACTAGTACTACTATTACTAGTACTACTATTACTACTATTACTACTATTACTAGTACTACTATTACTAGTACTACTATTACTATTACTACTAGTACTAGTATTACTACTATTACTAGTACTACTATTACTAGTACTACTATTACTAGTACTACTATTACTACTATTACTACTATTACTAGTACTACTATTACTAGTACTACTATTACTATTACTACT
>NKZA01000232.1:876-21389 GCA_002374405.1 Metschnikowia cubensis | reverse complement strand
TTTAAATTATTGGTTCGTTTATTTTGCTAGTATGGTTTGAATCGTTTTATCGACTTGGTTTGAATAGTTTTCAAAAACACTGTATACTCACTTTGGTTTGAATAGTTTCAAAAAAGACTGTAGTTTGAATAGTTTTGCTGCGTTAGTTTGAATACAGTGTTTTTCAAAACTATTCATACCAGTGCGATAAAACGATTCAAACCGCACTAGCAAATTATACAAACCAATAATTTATAGAGTTTCGTACCCCTTTCACTCCATTCCGTCCGACTTAATCCTTGATGATATTGCAAGACCCCCAAATGACCCCGAATGTACTGCATATAAGGCAGTCCTCCAGATTCAACATTTTATCACATTGAATTAATGAAAGTTGGTGTGAAACACTTGGTTTGATAGACTGTGCGAAGGAGTACAGTGTTCTTCAAAACTATTCAAACCCACACGATAAAAGTTTCAAACCACACTAGCAAAATGTTTCAAACCAATAAGTTAAAGAGTTTCGTACCCCTTCCAGTTCAAATCCGTCCGTTTTGAGCCTCGACTAATATTGCAAGACTCCTGAATTTATATAAGACAATCATCAGATCAACTTTTCTCCACATTGAATTTTATTAAATCTAGCGTGACGCATTCACCATTTGGTTTGAAAGATTGGGCGAAAGAGTACGAAACATTTTGCTGTGTTGGTTTGAATAGTTTTCAAAAACACTGTACGAAAAATTTTGCTGCACTGGTTTGAATAGTTTTCAATAACACTGTAGTTTTCAATAACACTGTAGTTTTCAATAACACTGTAGTTTTCAATAACACTGTATCTAGAGCATTGGGTTATATTGGGTCCTGCATACACCCCCGCGCCATATCTTCAGTCTCTGAATTCCCCGCTTACACCCACACCAATGGCCTGGCTTCCCTTTTCCAAGAAACAAGACCCAAGTCCGTCTCCTGCGCTTGAGCAGAGGTCCCACCGCCCGCTCGGCATCATCCAGGAAGGCGAGTCCGATATTGCTCACACTTTAGACCAGATAACTGCACATGGACAGGCCAGCATCAAGGCATTGGCAGGCGAAAGCGTGGCCAAGACCAACGAAAGCGTGCGGGACTTTGTGCAGAGTCGGGATGGCCAGGTATTCATTATCGACGGCGAAAAGTATGCTCTGCAGAGTATCATCTGTACCAGTGAGCGCAATGGGAACAAGACGTGCTTGAAGTTGGGCTATAACCTGATTGAGTTGTTCAAGCAGATGCAGAGGCTCGAGTACTTCTGCTCGTTGCCCAACGATATCAATGCCACGTACTTTGAATGCAGGAAGATCACATAGACCCGGTGGGGGGTGGTGATATTAGATCATACTGGGAATGTATTTGTAGCAGAGCTTATGAGTGGGAGTCATAATTAGGCGTGAATAAAAGAACGAGTATTAGGAATAGACTGAAGGTTGAAGTGACGATTACTTAGTAACATCACGATGGTGGTGCACGTAAAGCTGGACTAGTGGAGTTGTGAAGCTTCCAGAAGGAAGCACTAAGCAAAGTTTCTCGCCACTGAGAAGATAGCAAAGCTGGGATGGTTAGCCATTGAAAACAGCGACAAAAATATCCTCGACTGGTGTAGTTTCAGGTACTCAGAAATATATTGACTGTGGCATGTATGAATGTTCTGGTTTGGAGTGAGAAGTGAGTGACATTTTCGATTACACTGTTTTTCATAACTATTCAAATGAGTGCAGCAAAATGTTCAAACCACACTAGCAAATTAAACAAACTGATAAGTCAAAAGGTTTTGTACTTATGACTAAAAAAAGTTAAGGATCAAGTATNACACTAGCAAATTAAACAAACTGATAAGTCAAAAGGTTTTGTACTTATGACTAAAAAAAGTTAAGGATCAAGTATTTGAAATAAGCGGTTTATGTGAAGTCTTAATTTAATATTCAAAACAGTAACTTTTTGAATTACTGGTTTCTTTAATATTGCTAGTGTGGTTTGAATCTTTCATGTACACTGTTTTTGAAAGCCATGCAAACCAACACAGCAAAATGTTTCGGAGTCCTCCGCACAATCTTTCAAACCAATGTTACTTTCATTAAAATTCACTATTTGATATGTTGAATCTGGATGATTGCCTTGTATAATAGATTTAGGAGTCTTGCAACATTCATCAAGGGTTAAGACGGAGGAACTGAAGTGTGACGGGTAAGAAACTCTCTATTTATTGGTTTGTATAATTTGCCAGTGTGGTTTGAATTTTTTTATCGTGTGGTTTGAATCTTTATATCGTGTGGTTTGAATCTTTTTATTGTGTGGTTTGAATTTTTTTATCGTGTGGTTTGAATCTTTTTATTGTGCGGGTTTGAACAGTTTCGAAAAACACTGTACACTGAGCGTACTTTGAAGGAACTTTCAGTTATCACCAGGTCTTGATAGTGGTAACCATAGTAGTTAAAGTGTTATTACAAATAGCTAACACTTTTGGTCTGGTTAGATTCTTCTCATGCCGTATGCTGCTAGGATACTTGTACTCGTGAATTGCTCAACCCGAGAATCCATCGAAGTGTGGAGTAGGCTGTAAGGACTCCAAGTGACTAGGAACAGACCTGAATAATCCTGAATCCTGAATCATGAATCCTGAATCCTGAATCATGAATCCTGAACAATCATGAAACTAAACCACTAGATCTAAAGCTGCTTGAGTTGCAGGAGTATGGCCTCATGGTTTGGCAGCTCCTCGTGTGGCATTTTATTATTCAACTATTCAGCAATGACCTTGTATCAGATACAGAGGTTTCAGAATAGTCCATGGGCTTCTCGGCCTATGGTGGGTGTGACAGTGTTCTGATAGCAGTTATGGTTCCCAGTTTACTATGGTGCGAAATTGGCACCAGTCTCCTAGTGATACTGGTCACAGGACGTTTGGTGACTCCTATAGCAACTCCTCTTCAGAACTAGTACTGGGTGCGATAGTCACTGTGTAGTCATGGTTATACGGTGAGACAGAATCATGCACTATGATACTGTAGTTTCCGCCTCACCCAAGCAGATCGCAGAGTACGATGGTGAGTCTCTTTAAAACCCCTACTCCACAGATAACCGTCTATGTACTCCTGATTTGGATTCGACCGGCAACTGTATGGTTCTCCCGGAGAATGGGAGTACTTGGGTAGTGATTGTTTTTGCCTGGTCACAGTTGTTAGTGGATGCGAACAGACTCCATATTAATTCTGGGTCACGAAGTCCAACGATGGGTGGGCCTCGTCCAAAATCCACTCTTTTCCTGCTTCCAACAAAAGAATTTCAAACCCTTGCGTGCATCCAATACATAACTTGTGTTGAGCACGTAAGATGTGGTGACCCTTGGGTGCATCCAATACATAACTTGTGTTGAGCACGTAAGATGTGGTGACCCATGGATGCAGATAATATGATACCTGCAGTATAACGGAATTGGACACCTCAGGAACAGATGGGTGTAGTATTGTATCCGGGTCTTGGCGTCACGAGTAGTTGGGTTAGAACTTAGACAAGGTATCCCCAAGTCCCTGCAGGAAGTACGAATCCCAAGTGTATATAGAGGGAATCCGCTCTACCCAAAGCAGCTTCAGTAACCACAAGACAGATCGCCTGGTACATTAGTAGCACAACTGGGACAGAGAAATGAAGACATAACCGTGCCAGATCATGAACTCAAGAGTGGTGAACTTCAACAACTTGATCTGCAAGAATGAAATGGCTGTTGAGAGTTATAATATACACTCCTGTATTCTGGAACGGTTATCAGGTTAAGTTCCAACTATTCACTTTAGTATGAAACTTTAGTCATCTTCTTTAATCATGTATATTAGGATCCGTCTTTGAACCTACACTCCGAGATCCTTATTCTCAATTTCTATCCTCCTACCATGAGGATTCTCGTCCCTTCTTATAGACTCATCTGTCCCGGTCCTCCGTCTACTACAGTGTTTTCGAAACTATTCAAATCTGCACCATAAAAAGATTCAAACCACACTAGCAAATTAAACAAACCGAAGACTCAAAAGTTTCGTACCCCTTTCATTCTATTCCGTCCGGTTTGACCCTTGAGTGAAACAGTGTTTTTGAAAACTATTCAAGCCAGCACGATAAATCAATTCAAACCACACTAGCAAATTATACAAACCAATCATTCGAAAATTATACAAACCAATCATTCGAAAAGTATCGTACCCCTCCAATTCAGTTCCTTTCGGTTTGAACCTTGACTGATATTTCAGGACTCCTAGATTTATTACCTATTAGACAGTCATCCAGATTCAACATTTCAAATAGCGAATTTTAATGAAAGTTGGTGTGAACATTTGGTTTGAAAGACTGTGCAAAGGATTGCGAAATATTTTGTCGCTTTGGTTTGAATAGTTTTCAAAAACACTGTATTGAAAGACTCCCAAAAGACCCCAAATGTACTGCATATAAGATATTTCTCCAGATTCTGTTGAGAGTTATAATATACACTCCCGTATTCTGGAACGGTTATCAGGTTAAGTTCCAACTATTCACTTTAGTGTGAAAAGGTTAGCGACATTAACCAAGTCAGCGAAACGATTCATCTTACTAACATGAATCATGTTACTGATATGAATCAGGTAGCTGAGACGAGTCCGAATACCAAAACGAATCATCTTTAATCATGTATATTAGGATCTGTCTCCAAACTTAGACTCCGAGATCCTTATTCTCAATTTCTGTCCTCCTACCATAGATGCTCGTCCCTTCTTATAGACTCCGTCTGTTCTGGTCCTCCGTCTACTGCTCTCATTGTCTCTGCAAGCCAATGGCCAAAGTCTAGACGAGAACTAGAGACCTAGCCAAGAACTAGAGACCTAGCCAAGAACTAGAACTTTGCCTTTGTTTCATCTGTAAACAATCACTTGAGCATGCAGTACACTCACTCGTACTGATGCCTCAAGTTCAACAGTACTAGTAGAGTAGCAGTAGTCAGTACCAGTAGTCAGTAGTAGTAGAGTAGTAGTAGTCTGTAGCAGTAGTAGTGGCAGTAGTAGTAGTAGTACCAGTAGTAGTCTGTACCAGTAGTAGTCTGTACCAGTAGTAGTAGTATTAGTAGTAGTCTGTACCAGTAGTAGTAGTATTAGTAGAGTACCAGTAGTCAGTATTAGTAGTTAGTAGAGTATCAGTAGTTAGTAGAGTACCAGTAGTCAGTATTAGTAGAATAGTAGTAGTTAGTAGAGTATCAGTAGTTAGTAGAGTACCAGTAGTTAGTAGAGTATCAGTAGCAGTAGTCAGTAGTAGTGGAGTAGCAGGAGCCAATACTAGTGGCAGTAGTAGTAGTTGTTGAGAGTTATAATATACACTCCTGTATTCTGGAACTGTTATCAGGTTAAGTTCCAACTATTCATTTTAGTGTGAAACTTAAGTCATCTTCTTTAATCATGTATATTAGGATCTGTCTCCAAACTTAGACTCCGAGATCCTTATTCTCAATTTCTGTCCTCCTACCATAGATACTCGTCCCTTACAGACTCATCTGTCCTGGTCCTCCGTCTACTACTGTCTCTGCAAGCCAATGGCCAAAGTCTAGACGAGAACTAGAGACCTAGCCAAGAACTAGAGACCTAGCCAAGAACTAGAGACCTAGCCAAGAACTAGAACTTTGCCTTTGCTTCATCTGTAAACAATCACTTGAGNGGAGTAATAGGGTCAAAACAAGACTGTATAGATATTAAGGAGGATTTAAAAATTTTCTTAAAAACTTTAGGATTATCATTAAATGAAGAAAAAACCTTAATAACGCACTCAACGACTAAATATGCTAAATTTTTAGGATATAATATATCTGTAACACATCAATCAAAACGGCGTATAATTAGAAAAAGTTCATATGGAAAAAATTACCCTTCCTTATCTATAACTAGACCTTTAATTAACGCTCCAATAGGAGAAATAATTAAGAAATTAGCAGAAAAAAATTTTTGTAAGAAATATACCGGTGAACCTAAAAGTTCTGGTAGATATATACATGAATCTGATAGAAATATACTAATGATTTATCTGCGTATAGCAAGAGAATTATTAGGGTACTATGAAATAGCTACTAACTTTAATAAATTGAAATATAGGCTATATTATATCTTGTTTTATTCTTGTGTATTAACATTAGGTCGTAAACACAAGTTAAGTACAAAGAAAAAAGTAATTAAAAAATATGGAATAGATTTAAAAATATGAAAGATTGATAAAAAAGGAAAAAAAATAGTAGATATAGAGTTTAATATGAAGAGTATGCTCTCTAATATGGAGTACACTCAGAACTTTGCCTTTGTTTCATCTGTAAACAATCACTCGAGCATGGAGTACACTCCGAACTTTGCCTTTGTTTCATCTGTAAACAATCACTCGAGCATGGAGTACACTCACGTGTACTGATGCATCAAGTTCAACAATGGCCATGGGGTCTGAAGTAAACGTGATCCCCCGCACTTCCGGTTTTTTTTGTTCTTGTTCTTGCTGTGGAAGGCGTTGATGGCCTTGGCATTGCCGGATTTAACCCACACATCAAGAGCTTGCCGTGGCAAACGTCGGTTTTGAAGAAAGAAATGTGGTTGAGAATCACCTTTCCATTGCGCGTGTTCTTGCATTGGTCCAACGAGTCCGTACACGATAAATCGAGGTCGTAAAACGTCTTGCCAGAAAGAACCAAACCCTTGGAGTGCTCCATTAGGGTGTAGGAGTGAAGGAAGGACTCTGCGGAGAATGTCAATTTTTGCAGTAATTCTACAATCCACCACTTTTGAGAAACAACTCCATGTGGGTAATCGAAAACAGTGGAGTAGAAATTGAAAACATAAAGTCAAGTGCTTCTTTTGCAAATTCGGGAGTGAATAGGTCCAAATACACCATTCAACTGTAGAGTCTTTTTGGTGAAGATCATTGTTTGGCTGTGGTTTTATACGATTTCCATGTATATAATGTACAAGGAGTCCATTGCTACCATGAAAGCTTAGGCTCAATTTACAATATATAGAGCACTACAGATTCACTTTGGAAATACTCTACCCACCAATTACTGCGCAAACACCGCTGGCGATATCAACTCTCACGGTGTATTACCCAGTTCAGATTTGTTACGAGTCGTTTTTTAATAATAACATCCATATATTGCTATAGAGTTAAAACTGTATGTTTACCTAACATGTATGTAATGCACGAACGTGGTATCTTATTTATTCAATTACTAGTCTGAATGTTCAGATATCTCAAAAATTTAGTTGATCTATGCTGCGCTACCTATTTTATATATAAAAAGAGTTCTATTCATGCAATTCCTGCATTGGAAGCACATCTCTTGTTTGAAAGGGCATCAATTGTGAGCATGGATCACTTACATCTAGTTCAGAGAAGAGTGTAAGTGATCTAACATGAACACCGAGCACCGTGCTTGAGAAAGGTATGGCCTACGCCATAACAATTCCAAATTATGAGGGTTTATGCGAATCCTTAATAGACAGAGATACAGAGACTCACGTCCCGTTAATCGAAGCTGGCAGTCCCTGTGCTTGCTCTACTATCGAATGTGAAAGGCAGATTTCTGTTTGTAAGAAATCTAACTTGGATTTTAGAAATGTATGCTGGACCGTGCACTTACTGTTGTAATATACCCAGTTATTTAGCTAGGTTCCAACTATGTGATCTTAATTGTGTATATCTAAGTTATGGTGGATCTAACATGGAGTTGGTCATGTAAATACCACCAGTGCAGCAGCAGAGAACCTCCAGGTGATGTTTTTACCCAGAATAAGTAGAGGAGAGAGGAGAGAAGAAAAGAGAGAAAAAAAAGACTCTTACAGAGGGAATTTACCAGATTCAAAAAACCAAAATTAAAGAGAAATTCAAAAGCTTTATCACCACCCAAACTACCAGCTCCGATCTATCTATCACTGTTAGAATTGATGCGAATGCACGACTCCAGAACACAATAGTGAGTGGCTGAACGGGTACACTTGCCACGGATTGTATTAATTTTTTTATGCAAAAATATAAGGTGCTCAATAATAGTGTTCAGCAAAAGAACTTAAAGGGTTTATGGTAGAGTGGCCATCCTTTTCTCTGTCCTCCCATGGAAACCCTTCCTTTTTAGTCTGTCCCAGTTCTCCATAGTATTGTAGTAGTAGAGTATTATAATAGTGAATTATAGCAGTTTAGGGTAGTGTACTACTAGTAGAGTACTATAGTACTAGTAGAGTAGTAGAGTACTATAGTACTAGTAGTGTATTATAGTAGTGTAGTGTAGTGTAGTAGTGTAGTAGTTTAGTGTAGTAGTAGATAATTATAGTAGTGCAGTAGATTAGTTTAGGGAAGTAGTAGTGTAGTAGTAGTGTAGAGTAGTGTAGAGTAGTGTAGAGTAGTGTAGAGTAGTGTAGTAGTATAGTATAGTGTAGTAGTATAGTATTTAGTGTAGTAGTATAGTATTTAGTGTAGTAGTATAGTATTTAGTGTAGTAGTATAGTGTAGTAGTAGAGTATTATAATAGTGAATTATAGCAGTTTAGGGTAGTGTACTACTAGTAGAGTACTATAGTACTAGTAGTGTAGTAGTGTAGTAGTGTAGTAGTGTAGTAGTGCAGTAGTATAGTATTTAGTGCAGTAGTATAGTAGTGTAGAGTAGTGTAGAGTAGTGTAGAGTAGTGTAGAGTAGTGTAGTAGTGTAGTGTAGTAGTAGATAATTATAGTAGTGCAGTAGATTAGTTTAGGGAAGTAGTAGTGTAGTAGTAGTGTAGAGTATGATAGTACTAGTAGAGTATTATAGTAGTTTAGTGTAGTAGTGTAGTAGTATAGTATTTAGTGTAGTAGTAGAGTAATGTAGTAGTGTAGTAGTATATTATAGTGTAGTAGTATAGTATTTAGTGTAGTAGTAGAGTATTATAATAGTGAATTATAGTAGTTGTGTAGTAGTAGTGTAGTAGTAGTGTAGTAGTAGTGTAGTAGTATAGTGAATTATAGTAGTTTAGGGTAGTGTACTACTAGTAGAGTACTATGGGACTAGTAGAGTAGTAGAGTACTATGGGACTAGTAGAGTAGTAGAGTACTATAGGACTAGTAGTTTATTATAGTAGTGAAGTAGGTAGTGTAGTAGTTTAGTGTAGTAGTAGATCATTATAGTAGTGTAGTAGTTTAGTTTAGGGAAGTAGTAGTGTAGTAGTGTAGTAGTGTAGTAGTTTAGTAGTTTAGTAGTTTAGTAGTTTAGTAGTGTAGTAGAGTAGTAGTTTAGTGTAGTAGTGTAGAGTAGTATTAGTATAGTGTAGTGAGTATAGTAGAGTACAGTGTTTTTCAAAACAATTCAAACCCACACGTTAAAAAAATTCAAACCCACACGTTAAAAAAATTCAAACCACACTAGCAATATTAAAAATACTGCTCCTTATCGGTGACCAAAACACGTGAAAAACCGTTGGGGTAAGTGTGGCCTACTCAGTTTCCTTCCTCTATGTTTTTTGTCCAGATACAGAACTCACGTATTCCTGCTCCACAAGCTGGTTGCCTGTACCCACCACATTGGCCCTAAAACACCACCACTTGAGCTTTTGCTACTGAAAAAATATGCACTGGAACATCCGGAATTCCACAATTCCAACCAACCAAGTTTCATCTAAATCCTTTGGAAAATAGGCCGTTTGCATTGAACCTTTTTCTGCTGAGATGGCCTGGTGTACGGGTGTGTTTTGCACCCATTCTGTCGGAACCTCGAGGTGCCCACACTCCATGAAACATCTCACGAGAAATCCCCACCACGGGAATGTGCCTTTGGCAGAAAGTGCTCAGCAGACAGAGATGCACATATGGCTGGGCTGGACCTTTTGTGGAATATGCTGCTCGTTGAAATTGCTTACATGATCAATGTGTTTCTTGGCCTCTTGAACGTAATAATCTTGGCGGTGTACGGGTTTATCTTAGGCTGTCATTAGGCTTAGACCTCTGTCATTGTATTCTAGTGAATGCCCAAAGTCTAGACTAGACGAGAGCTAGGCCTCGCTTTTGTTTCATCCGTAAACAATCACTTGAAGTAGACTGGTGTGTCTATGCCTCAAGTTCCACAATAACACCTCAGAATCGTCCTCCGAGGAATCCTCAACTGAAGACAGAGTGTGCGAGTCCCTGGAAAACGGGAATTTAAAAAGGTACTAGTGTAGCTGTTATTTTCTTTGATATATTTATGCCTAACTAATACTTTGGTCGTTGATGAAGCGAGGAGCCGTAGTGGTTGTTATAATTTTGAGAGAAACGTGTTACCAGAGAATTCTCCACTAGAACATGGCTAGGGCTGGTCTAGAAGCTAGGATTGTTCTAGAACATGGCTAGGAATGCTCTAGAACAATTGCTACCTCCTCTAGAACATGGCTAGGACTGTTCTGGAATATTCGAAACAGAACATCGTAGCACTTTGTGTAGCGATGGGACGCGGTGTTTGGAATGGCCATTGTTACAGTATTTTTAAAACTATTCAAACCCACGTAATAAAACAATCAAGCCACACTAGCAAAATAAGATACCAATAATTAAAAAGTTACTGTTTTGGATATTCAATTAGGACTCCACATAAAAAGTTTTTATCCTTGATCCTTAGCATTTTTTGGTCATAAGTACGAACCTTTTTGACTCATCAGTTTGGTTAATTTTGCTAGTGTGGTTTCATTTTATCGTGCTGGTTTGAATAGTTTTCAAGACACTGTAGATCAGACAGAGTAGGCTTCATGAATCCTCAATAGCCAGGGCCCAGTCTATCGTGAATCTAACAGTGTGTAGTGTAGTGTGTAGTGTAGTAATGTAATACTGTAGTATTGCAGTGTGTAGTGTAGTGTGTAGTAGTTTCATGTAGTGCAGTGTGTATTGCGTGAGGGCAGCACCAGTAATTAGGAGAATCGATTATACCATTCAGAGTACAAAGTTAACTATAAGCCAGGCCATGTGTGGAGCTTAAACAGCCCGTGGGCAGGAGGAGAAAATAATTAGCCAGGGGAGAATCTTAGAAGAAGAAGCCGAGCACCAAGCCGAGCGCAGTGCCAACCACTCCAGTAAAGAGGTTTCCGGCACCAGCCTCAGCAGGCACATAGTTGGAGTCGGAGGAGTTCAGCAGGTCCGCATCAGCAGCTTTTTTGGCAGCCTTGGCCTTTTTCTGCTCCTTGAGTGTAGAGCCCGAGCCAGGGTTTTCCGAGCCCAGGTCGTCGGATTCAGCATCTGAAGTCTCCGACAAAACCGTACGCCAGTTTTCGGAACCTCCCGACTCTTGCTCCGTATTCAAAGAAGAGTCCGAGCCGTCAGTCTCAACCACCGAATCAAAGTCATTCTCCGACTCCTCGCTAACAACTTCCTGCACGTCGTCCTGGAACTCCAACACTCCCTCGGATTCGGCACTCTTGGAGTACCCAAACAACTCCTGGTACTGCTCCTTGGTGGCAATGTTAATGTTGGCACATGCAAAACGCGTGGAGTCCTGGCTGTGGAACACCAAAGACCGCCCCACAATGTATGCGGCCGACAGTGGGTTCAACGCCACGTAGGGGTCCGTGTATTCGGCCTGGTAACAAGTGGCATTGATCCACCCGTGTTTGCCCGACAAGTCACCCACCTGGCAGAACGAGTCGTCACCCACACGAGGGCATTTTTGTAAGCCATCGTAGGGGTCGAATGCAGCACCAGCAGCTTCACAGTCATCGGAGCTGAAGATCTGCTTCTCGTGGATGTGGTAGAAAAAAGGCCCTCCAGTCTGGGGCAACCCCGTCATGTCCACGTGCACCTTGACGGCGCCACCTTTGTGGCTGGTGAAAAACACATAGCCCTTTGTGTAAAGATTGGGGCCAGCCTGGGGGAAGTCGGCCACGGCAATGATGTTGCGGGGGTTGTGTTTGGCCTTGGGTGCCTGGTCTGCTACTGCTAAGCCTGCTGCCAAAAGAAGGAGGAGTTTCATAATGTTTACAAGTGGCTGGGGAAATGGATGGAATGGGGCAGAGTGCGTAGGGGGTGGACAAAGAAGCTTGAAAGAAGAAAGTAGTAGGAGGAAGTAGAAGTTTGGGGGGGAGGGGAACCATGGGTATTTATGGATTGCGCGGAATGGGTGCAAAAAAGCTGCTGCTCGGGGGCGGGGAGGTGCAAAGCCCTATGCAGGATGCCGCCTGGGCCACGAACACACGGCAAAAGGTCCGCCGGTTGTTTTGGGTTATCGCGTGTGTGCAGGCTTCCTGGAATAGAACCCAGGCTGTGTGATTTTTTTTTGGGGGCATACTAGTATTGTATGGTTATGAGCACCGTTGCGGTCTGCTTGGCCGGAATTGAAGCCCGCGGCCGGAATTGAAGCCCGCGGCCGGAAGTGTGCACCACCGTACCCCCAAAAGTGCACCACGCCAAGCGTGCTGCCTCAAAAAGGTACAAGGTGAAGTCCGGAATTGCAGGATTCCAGCCATCCTATTTTCATTCGACAGAAGTGAAAAGGGGCCGTTTGCATTGGGCGTTTTTTTTTTTGTGCAGAGACTACTGGGTGCACGGGTGTTTTGTTTTTCGCAACCCCCGGTTTCACCCCATTCCGGCCATTCTAATCTGCCAAAGCCATCTAACCTCAGCCAGGGGCATGGAGATTATTACACTAATTTAGAAACATGAACCCTGACTCGATGTTTCCTTGAGACAGACGTCAGTCACGTGACTGTGGTGTGAAGGCTCACCCCAATATAAAAAGACAAGCCCTCGCTATTAAAACACCCCCAAAGATACATGTCAACTGAGGGAGAGCGTAGCAAGAAGACAAAAAATGTATTACTAGGGTAGAGGTACTGATGTTCACTAGACCTGGACTATTTTCAATACCAAGAAGTGTTGAACATGTAGGTGTGGTGACCCGTGGATGCACTGTCTGTTTGTCTGTTATATGCAGGAAATGCAAATGGACAAGCCCAAAGGTATCCACAAGCCCAAAGGTTCCCAGAAGTCCAAAGGTATCCACAAGCCCAAAGGTTCCAGGAACAGATGGGTGTAGTATTGTATCCGGGTCTTGGCGTCACGAGTAGCTGGGTCAGAAATTAAGCAAGGTATTACCAAGTCCCTGCAGGAAGAAGGAATCCCAAGTGTACAGTATTTTTCAAAACCATTCAAACCAGCGCAGCAAAATGTTTCGTACTCCGTCTCACAGTCTTTCAAACCAAATGTTCTTTCAACTTTTGTTTTAGTATATATTAATATACAGGGATATGTAAGTTGTACCTTACAAGACCGAAGTCCTATCTAACGGGCCCACAGCGCTTCTTATACTTTTCAGTTCGGCTGGGGCTCGCACAGTCTCCATTGTTCGGATCCTACACAGTCCCTTTGTCTTTAACAATGTCCTTTAATCAAAATTCAGTGTGATGAAATGTTAAATCTGGAAGATTGTCTAATGGCTAATAAATTTAGGAGTCTTGCAATTAGTCAAGGTTCAAACCGAAAGGAACTGAACAGCAAGGCGTACGAAACCTTTTGAGTTATATTGGCTTGTTATTTTGCTAGTGTGGTTTGAATCTTTTTATCGTGTGGTTTGAATCGTTTTGAAAATCACTGTATACCGAGATAAAACTATTCAAACCACACTAGCAAAATTAAACAAACCAATAATTCAAAGAGTTTGGTAACCCTGCGCACAGTCTTTCAAAGCAAATGGTAATGTGCAACCACCTTGAGCTTTACTGGAGCTTGTTTCGTTGCAGAAATCTTCACGGTTGGTAATTCCAGATTCGAAGACCATAGCGAGACTGCTGTAGCGTCATCTACAAAAAAGTCTGATGCAGACTACTATGTTGGGACAATTTAGCTCCAAAATACCTTTACCGACTAGCAAAATCAGAAGGTCATATTCAAAGCCAAGCCCAAATCCCCTTACAGAAGTTCTTTCATTTGCTAATACAGCTTCCAAGACTAGCATTGGTGTCTGTATTATTATTTTCAGTTTGGTTATTTTGATCTTATAGCCTTTTGGCATTTTGTCTATAGTAATATACATTAGTAGCACAAGTGAGACAGAGAAATGAAGACATAGCCATTCAGGACCATGAACTCAAGAGCAGTAAACTTAGAAACTTGACCTCGAGGTATGTTGCCATGAGCAAACATTGCCAGACTTCTCTCCGCAACAAGAAAGCAGCGAAAAATCGAGTAATCTGATTGTTATTTTCCCGAAAACAAACACACTGAGACGGTCTTACGAAGAATCAGCATAAAATACTCTTTTGGTTGTCATGTTTCAAACAATACCAGCGATTCCGTTATCATATCTATACACACCTGCATGTGAGATACTGGAATATACTCCACTCCCCGGCTTCCTGACTGAGCCAAGACTACCAGATTATCAGTCCCAACCGTATAGTAACAGAGTACTCGAGAGTAGTCAGTAGTATGGCAAGGTCATAGTACTATAGTCTCATATAGAGTAGTAGACTCAAGAGTATAGACTCAAAGAGTATAGATTCAAAGAGTATAGACTCAAAGAGTATAGATTCAAAGAGTATAGACTCAAAGAGTATAGACTCAAAGAGTATAGACTCAAAGAGTATAGACTCAAAGAGTAGAAAGACTGTGTGAAGGAGTACAGTTTTTCAAGACGATTCAAGCCACACAATAAAATGATTCAAGCCACACTAGCAAATTAAACAAACCAATAATTTAAACATTTTCGTATCTCTTTCACTCCATTCCGTCCGGTTTGACCATGATTAATATTGAAAGACTCCCAAATAACCCAAATGACCCAAATAACCCTAATGACCCAAATGACCCTAATGACCCCAAATGTACTACATATAAGGCCGATTTAACATTCCAGAACATTGAATTCTGATGAAAGTTGGTGTGAAACATTTCTATTTGGTTTGGAAGACTGCGAAGAAGTACAGTGTTTTAACACTATTCAAACCAGCCCCACAAAATGGTTTGAGCCAAGAAGATAGAATGATCAAAACGATTCAAACCAATAATTCAAAACATTTCGAACCCCCTCCACTTCAGTTCCGTCCGTCCGGGCCCTTCTCTGGTATTTAAGACTCCCAAATGTCTCCCAAATGTAGTCATCTATGGCAATCCTCTAGAATTACGATTTCAGAATCTTGAATCCTAATGAAAGTTAGTGTGAACATTTGGTTTGAAAGACTGTTCGAAAGAGTACGAACCTTTTTGGGTGATTGGTATACTCAATTTTGCTAGTATGGTTTGAATTGCCCTGTTGAGCGTTCGCGCTCACTTTTGCATAGTTTGGAATTGTTCTGACGTTCGCCTCCAATACAATGATTTTCAAAACTATTCAAACCCGCACTATAAAAAGATTCAAACCACACTAACAAATTATACAAACCAATAATTTAAAGAGTTTCGTACCCCTTTCACCCCATTCGATATTGCAAGACTCCTAAATCTATTACATATAAGTCAATCGTTCAGATTCAACATTTCAGAATCTTGAATTCTAATGAAAGTTGGTGTGAACATTTGATTTGAAAGACTGCGAAGGAGTACGAAACATTTTGCTGCGTTGATTTGAATAGTTATGAAAAACACTGTAACTCTCTTAAATACAGTGAATCAGGGTTCATCTTTAGTCACTAATATTCTTCCTAAAACCAGGTATTAGGGGCTTTCTTATCTCAATTATATTGTGCTGGTTTGAATAGTTGTGTGAATTTGCTAGTGTGAATTTGCTAGTGTGGTTTGAATAGTTTTGAAAACTATTCAAATCAGCACAATAAAATGATTCAAACCATAATAGCAAAATTAAACAAACCAATAATTCAAAACATTTCGTACCCATCACACTTCAGTTCCGTTCGTCTTAACCCTTGATTAATATTGACAGACTCCCAAACGTCTCCCAAATTTAGTATGTATAAGGCAATCATTGAGATTCAACATTTCATCACTTGAATTTTAAATAAAGTTGGTGTGAAGCATTTAGGCATTTGGTTTGAGAGATTGCGAAACATTTTGTCTCACTGGTTTGAGTAGTTTTCAAAAACAATGTAAACAAACCAATGATTCAAAAAGGTTCGTACCCCTTCGCCCAGTCTTTCAAACCGGGCGTAATAGTTTCACACCATCCATCATTCGAATTCAATATTCTGAGATGTAAATCTTTAGAATTGCCTTGGCAGGTATATTTATGAGTCTTGCAGTACGTGACCGAACTGAACTGGTTTCCATGTTGTCCTTATACAGTGTTTTTCGAAACTATTCGAACCCGCACGATAAAAAGATTCAAACCACACTAGCAAGTTATACAAACCAATAAATAGAGAGTTTCCTACCCGTCACATTTCAGTTCCGTCAGTCGTAGCCCTTCACTGGTACTGTAAGACTCCTAAATCTATTACATGTAAGGCAATCCTCTAGAATTACGATTTCAGAATCTTGAATTCTGGAAGTTGGTGTGAACATTTGGTTTGAAAGACTGTGCGGAGGAGTACGAAACATTTTGCTGTTTTGGTTTGAATGGTTTTCAAAAACACTGTACAACCACGATTACGAAACTTTCGAATTTTTGGTTTGTTTAATTTGCTATTGTGGTTTGAATCGTTTTGAAAAACGCTGTACTCTCGCTTTGAAAACGCTGTACTCTCGCTTTGAAAAACGCTGTACTCTCGCTTTGAAAAACGCTGTACAGTGTTTTACAAAACTATTCATATCTTTTAAAGCCATTCAAACCAGCACGATAAAACGATTCAAACACACTAGCAAATTAAACAAACCAATAATTCAAAAGTATCGTGCCTCTTCTACTTCAGCACCACCTATTTTGAGCTTTGACTGATATTAAAAGACTCCCAATGACCCAAATGACCCCAATGACCCAAATGACCCAAATCTACTACATATAAGGCAATCCTCCAGATTCAACATTTCAGAATCTTGAATTCTGGAAGTTGGTGTGAACATTTGGTTTGAAAGACTGTGAATGATTGCCAAACATTTTGCTGCACTAGTTTGAATAGTTTTGAAAAACATTGCAATGTCTCTAGAGGTAATGTCCTACCTATAATGGACCTAACAATAACTACTGTGACTGACTGTGACTGACTGTGACTGACTGTGACTGACTGTGACTGACTGTGACTGAATGTGACTGACTGTGACTGACTGTGAATAATTGCACCATGATTTCCGACTATCTCAGTGGTTGGTTTGGTGTGTGCATTTGTAGTGGTGGTGAGAAATGGCAGAAATGCGCAATACTAAAGAAACAAGTGGACTAAAAAAATCGAGTTTTGGTCGGAAAAACATGAAATTGTACTCTAGTAATAATCCGTGGCTAAAAAACACACCTGCAAAATTTCAACAGTTTTGCAGTTGTTTTGCACCCAAAATTATGAGTCCCTGATAAATATCACGCATGGGGCTTATATGCACCACCCGAAACAAAGAATCTCATGTAGGCTTCTTTAGGTACTACTACTAATCCTTAGTGTTGGGTTTGTATGCGTACATGTTTCCACCCAAGCTCTTTACCGTTGTCTAAACTCTAGTATTTGTCTACTTTTATTTGTCTATGCTATACCATGAAGGACTCGCCGCAGCCACAGGTGCCCTTGGAGTTGGGGTTGCGGAAAATAAACCTCTGCGAGAGCTTATCGTCGATCCAGTCCATCTCCGAGCCCACGATGGAGAACAATGCCTTGGAGTCGATGAACACCTTGACACCATCCTGCTCCACCACCTCGTCAAACTTGCCTGGCTGCGTGACGTAGTCGAGCTGATATGTCAACCCCGAACATCCTCTATTCTGCACACCTATCCGGATGAGCTGAGGCTCGGGCTGGTCCAAGAGCGTGCGGAGATTGCTGACAGCCTTAGGAGTTAGCGTGATGAGAGCCTTGCGGGGTCTAAGCACTCTTCTCTTCTTCTTTTCACCGGCCACTTTCTCTGGTTGCAGCACCTTTTTAGCATGAGCTTCCTGAACCGCTTTTTGATTTTCTTTAGCCACAGACACTGCAGCTTCTGCTTGACTTTCTTGAGCCACAGACACTGCGGCTTCTGCTTGACTTTCTTGAGCCACAGACACTGCGGCTTCTGTTTGACTTTCTTGAGCCGCAGACACTGCGGATTCTGTTTGACTTTCTCTAGCCACAGGAGCTTGGGCGTCTGTTTGTTGGGATTCTGGATGGATTTCCTGATTCTCTGCATTCGACCTGAGATCAACAATCTCCGGCTTCACGTCAGTCTTGGGCCTGCGCAAACGACTAAGACGGGTTCTCTTCTTCGGGCTTTCCGGCACCTTGGCTATGGCTTCATGTGTGGGTCTCTCGGGGAGCTTGGAGTTCCCTATCGTGTGTTTCTCCCACCGGGACACCTGTGGAGTGCCAATGGAGTGCTTGGCCCACCTCTGGCCACCCACAAAGTCGGGCGTGACGTCAAGCTCGGGGTTCTTGAGCCCGTTCTTAAGCCCCTTATACGCACCATTGGCATTTGTAACAAGGGGTAGTGTTCTCATGAAGCGGAGCCCGGGCTTCGTGTGTAAAAGCGTAGAATTGATTCGACTCCGAAGCATCAGTCCGTAGTATGAGTATGATTGGTAGTATGAGGCCACGATTAGTAACAAGTTACCTTATAGTATCACTTATCGTATCGCTATAGTATCGCTATAGAATCACTATGGTATCACTATAGTATCACTTATGGTATCGGTTGAAGTGTGACGAATGAAGATAGTGTGACGATAGTATCACCGTATCACAGTAGTATTATAGTTTGGGTACTTGGGATATAGCAATAACGTAGTAGGAATTATTGTGGGATCGTGTAGATTAAGAGTGAGAAGAATGACGGTCGTGGGGGATCCGAAAACCATGCCCCGGTCAGTGCGACACTATATGCAGGACCAGGTACATAAGCAAGTTTTTTTCGTGCGCCATTGGCCCAATCCCTCTCCGAGGGCGGCTCCGTTTCCTTACCACCACACCACACCACACGACTACACTAACTACACTAACTATCACTCTACCAACTACACTAACTACCACACCACCAATTACTACCACTCCACTATACACGATTTCCCAATAATCCATTTCGATTCTAATTTCAATTCTTTTCTATAAAATTTTAATGCTGTCTATTTATTAGGGATTTATGTGACCATTCAAAAATTGGTAGTAAATAGTGTCTGGTAGTAAATAGTGTCTGGTAGTAAATATTATTGTCTGTGGTGGCAATGGAGTGGGAGTGAGGGTGTTGATGTGATACCCAAGAGTGAGTGAGGAGTGGGTCAGTGAGGAATGAGGAATGAGGAGTGAGGAGTGAGGAGTGAGGAGTGAGGAGTGAGGAGTGAGGAGTGAGGAGTGGGTCAGCGAGTGAGTGAGGAGTGAGGAGTGAGGAGTGAGGAGTGAGGAGTGGGTCAGTTGTCAAACACTACTTTACTGTCGTGACTCCAGATGCACATACTCCCATACACGATACTATTATACTACTCCACTGCTCAACCACTACACTTCTCACTTATTATGCACAGGTGTGTGCAATAGTACTACTCCATACTCCATAGTACTACTCCATAGTGCTACTCCATACTTCATAGTACTACTCCATACTCCATAGTACTACTCCATAGTGCTACTCCATACTTCATAGTACTACTCCATACTTCATAGTACTACTCCATACTTCATAGTACTACTTCATACTCCATACAACAGGAACACTGACGGATTCCTTCACGAGCTTGATGGCATCGAAGTTGCCGGAACAGACGAACGCGTGGTTTTCGTTCTTCCATGAACAATGATGAAGTCCACGCCTGCCTGTTCCACCATCTTCACAAAGGCCACGGTCTCCAGCAAATCCTTATGGATGCGGATCTTGGTCTCTATGCAAATGCCAGAGCCGTACTTCTCCTTGACTGCCTTGACCATCTTCGAAACAAGCTCTGGTTCCGACATGAGAGCAGCCCCAATGCCCTCCCACACTTGTTCCCGGATGGGACGCCCACAGTTTAAGCCAATGCCGTCTTGGAAAGACCATTCAGACCATTTCGTTGATCTCCCATTTAATCGAACACAAGGGAGAAGAGAAGTTCTTGGTGATTGTCCCATTGTCCACTATCACCAACTGGACGCTTGAGTTTGAAAAATGGGCCCCTGCCATTAAAGTTATTGTCTACAAAGGATCTCCATAGCAAAGAAAAGACTTGCAGTTTGAGGTCCGTACGGGCAATTTCCAGGTCATGTTGACTACTTACGAGTACGTGATTAGGGAGCGTCCACTCTTGGCCAGATTTCACTATTCTCATATGATTATTGATGAGGGACATCGTATGAAGAATGCTACGTCCAAGCTTTCCATTACCTTACGTCAATACTACAAGACGAAGAACAGATTGATCTTGACAGGTACGCCATTGCAGAACCACTTGCCCGGGCACTTTTGAACTTCGTTTTGCCGAAGATCTTTAACTCAGTCACTACTCGATACTCCATACTCCATAGTACTACTCCATACTCCATAGTACTACTCCATACTCCA
>NKZA01000258.1:0-16732 GCA_002374405.1 Metschnikowia cubensis | reverse complement strand
ATCATGGTCGTCAAAGTTGCAAAAGACCATAGCAGCATCGACTACAGAGGCAGAGCTCTTTGGACTCTTTGAAGGCAGCAGAGAGACAGTATGGTTGAGGAATTTCATGAAGGAATTAGAGATGGAATAGAAAGATGACACAATGCAAGTGTGGTTTGACAACGTTAACATTGTTGAACAAGTTGGTGATAGAATGTTTAAGAAAGGGATGAGGCATGTTGAAGTGAAGTACGCCGTGGTATTCCAATATGTGGACAGAGGACTATTGAGAGTCAATCATATTGGAACAAAAGGAAACAGGTGTGGGTAGAGTGTACTGATAGCCAGCTCTTTTAGCCTCCTAGTTTAGATACACCATGTTCTGGTGGGTTCACGGTGTAACGTTGTATTTTGGAGACCAGCGGAGGTCAGAAGGAGGCATCCCTGTATTTAATCGCCCATTATTTAATCACTGCTCATATTAATTCTTATCACCCATCAACCTTTATTTATTAGAGCTGACTGTTCTCCGACTCATTCGACTCATCAAGCAGAGAGTCACCCTCAGCTGAGTCTAGAGAAGTGGAGAACTAGAAAAGTGGAGAACTAGAAAAGTGGAGAACCAGGGAAGTGGAGAACTAGAGAAGTGGAGAACCAGGTGCTGTGGGGTTAATCAATAATGGAAAGATGATAGTCTACGATTGAAAGGCAGATCAAATGGTTCAATATTGGCATGGGAATGGATCAGCAAATGATCAATGGCAAATATTGCAGGTGGAGACGTTACTGATTCCAGGATCAATGGAGTTGATGCAAGCTGGCTGGGTATTCAAAATTAAGGTCTGGCTCCGGATACTGTACAGAGTACAGTTTAAAGGCATACTTTACAGGTCATACAAACCAGGCCAGACCATATGAAATCCTTGACTTGTTAGTTTCGTTCCAGGTGAGTCCACTGCCCGAGAGCTCCAAAAGTCCACTGCCCCAGAGCTCCAAGAGTCCACTACCCCAGAACTCCAAGAGTCCACTGCCCCAGAGCTCCAAAAGTCCCCTATAATATATGTGGTGTATTGGATCCACATAGATAGGGCACCCAAAAGTCACCCGTCTGATCCTATTCCATCCAAGTCCGTCCCATTTACAGTATCGGAGAGCAAAAACACCACCACTACTGCATGATAGTGTGAAAAACGGCTATAACCAAAAATGTTTGGTATGGTATTAGTCGTTGAGAACCATTTAAGCCGTTCACAACCTCTGAATCAAAATCAGAAATCGTGTTAGGACTACTGGTGAAGTAACTAGCCTTGAGTATATTACTGGTAGAATTGTTCCATTCAGAAGCCAGTCAAGCATAAGATTATACCACAACAAACGCAACTTGGAGTTACTAAAGAAATGGGCTAAATCAACTTTACTATAAGGATTTCCACTAGAGAACTAGAAAAGTCAAAGAGAGAACTGGGAACTAGAGAACTAGAAAAGTCGAGAAAACTAGAGAACTAGACAGCTAGAAAAGTCAAAGAGAGAACTGGGAACTAGAGAACTAGAAAAGTCGAGAAAACTATAGTAATATATGTTGAGAGTTCCATAATATCATGGAACTCTTATCTTTTTTTATTAGGTTCACAATTCACGTACACTTTCCCACTATTTCTTAATACTTGTGCGACGTACGTGATCTAGAATCTTTGACTAGAATCTCTGACTTGTGGTCTGATTGGCTACTCCTCCACCGTCATTAGCGAGATCCCCTCTTATATACCATAAATTCCGTTCCTGTACCGGACTGGTTAATCCCTTGTCAAACCGTCTGACTCCTGACCAAGTCCTGATTTGTAATATCCGTCTGCTCTAGTGCATTCCTCAGACCTTATGAGACATTCCCTTACCCAATTCCGCGAATACAGTGTTTTTCAAAACTATTCAAAGCAGCATGGATAAACATTCAAACCACACTAGCAAAATGAAGTATACCAATCATTCAAAGAGTTTCGTAACCCTTTCACAAACGTATCTTTTTGTAGCACTAGTTTCAATCATTCTATCATCTTGTGGGGCTGGTTTGAATATTTTCAAAAACACTGTGTACAATAGTGAATTCTGCATATTTAAGTCTGCAATTTCGTAGGGGAGCAGTCGAAGGCCTAATAACTCACAAAGGGGAGTGATAATGTTGACTCCCGATTAACTGCGCTCGTGAACTCAATCTTACATGGGAGTATTCGACCGTCTTAGATCTACGTATAGTTTACTACAATTATGGTGTAGGGCCATTTTGGTGGTTATAGCCAATTCTGCAATAGTGGAGTTTCAGCCATCATAGCACTTCGTGTGATGGCGTCTCTCAACCCTATGAAGCCAGGAACCATCAACCAGCAAAACTACACATGCTTAAAGAACACAACAATATCCTGCAGATGGATGGGTTCCGACCAGCCGCACCTGGCGTAATGTTTTACACCAACTTTCATTAAAATCAATATTCTGAAATGTAAATCTTGAGAATAGCATCGGGTGTAATACATTTGGGAGTCTTGCAGTACCAGTGAAGGGCTAGAACGGACGGAACTGAACTGGAGAGGGTTCGAAACGCTTCGAATTATTGGTCTTTTTTTTATCGCACTGGTTTGAATCATTCTATCTTCTTGGTTCGAAACCTTTTCCCGGGCTAGTTTGCAACATTCTGTGGCGCTGGTTTGAATAGTTTTCAAACACACTGTATTGTGTTCTTCAATTTTGCTAGTGTGGTTTATTTTATTAAGCGGGTTTGAATAGTTTTAAAAAAAACTGTATAGCAGTATAGTATAGTACAGTGTTCTACAAAACGAGTCAAACCCACATGATAAAAAGTTTAAACCACACTAGCAAAATTAAAGAAACAAATCATTCAAAAGGTACCGTACGCCTTTTACTCCAGTTCCTTTTTGTTTTGAGCCTTGACTAATATTTCAAGACTCCTAGATTTACCTATTAGACAATCACTCAGATTTAACATTTCATCACATTGAATTCTGATTAAAGTTGGTGTGAAACATTACCATTTGGTTTGAAAGAGTGTGCTAAGATTGCGAAACACTGTCTCGCTGATAATAGTTTTTAAAAACACTGTAGTAAAGTAGTATAGTAGCAGTATAGTATAGAAGTATAGTATAGTAGTATAGTAGTATAGTAGTAAAGTAGTATAGTAGCAGTATAGTATAGTAGTAAAGTAGTATAGTAGTAAAGTAGTAGAGTAGTAACGTAGTATAGTAGTAAAGTAGTAGTGTAGCAGTATAGTATAGTAGTAAAGTAGTATAGTATAGTAGTAAAGTAGTAAAGTAGTAGAGTAGTAGAGTAGTAAAGTAGTATAGTAGTAAAGTAGTATAGTATAGTAGTATAGTAGTATAGTAGCAGTATAGTATAGTAGTAAAGTAGTAGAGTAGTAACGTAGTATAGTAGTAAAGTAGTAGTGTAGTATAGTAGCATAGTTGTATTGTTCTTTCATACATTTATACCTAATACTTTGCTCGTTGATGGTTCCTCAATCGACGATCCGTAGAGACTTACATAACCTTGAGAGAAACGTGTAGTGTGGGCAAAACCTTGATCATGATCTTAGGCAATGAGGTCTTCAAAATATGCACATATGGGTAATTGTATATGGAGTTGACTTGCTGGGAAATATTAAATGATTCATGAATACGTCTCTAGAACAAACGTGAGACTTGTTTTAGAATATTCGAAAGAGGCCCATGGTAGCACTTTGTGCAGAGATGTGCCGCCGCATTTGGCATGGCCATTATTACGATCGAACAGAGTGGGCTTCGTGAATCCCCAATAGGCAAGACCCGGTCTATCGTGGTTCTAACAAGTAAAGTATGGTAGTGTAGCAGTATAGTGGAGTACTGTAGCATGGCTGTATACTACAAAGATTGTCCCACTCGTAATTAAAAATTCTAGCTTGGACTCGCCGTGAACTTGGCAGTGTCAGGAAGGTTTTCTCCACTATATCCAAAAATAGTCACAGCTGCCTCTGTTGAAGTTTACCTCTCTTGATTTCCTGAACCAGAACAATGATTTCTTTGCCTTGTCTGTGTCTTAGTTGTGCTACTAATGTGTACCAGTAGATCTGGATGTATGGTACTTGTGTCAAAGAATACCTAGCGTGTACGGAGGCAAGGTACTTCGTGGATATTGTACACAGGCCATTGAAAGGACAATAGGACTTGCAGACTCTGAACAATAGAAGTTGTGCAGAATCCGAACAATGAAAGCTGTGCGAGTCTTAGCCGAACTGAAAAGTACAAGAAGCGCTGTGGACCCGTTACATAGGACTTTGGTCTTGTAAGGTACAACTTACATATCCCTGTATACAGTGTTTTTGAAAAGTATTCAAACCAAAGCGACAAAATATTTCGTACTCCTCCGCACAGTCTTTCAAACCAAATGTTCACACAAACTTTAATCAAAATTCAGTGTGATGAAATGTTAAATCTGGATGATTGTCTGATAGGTAATAAATCTAGGAGTCCTGAAATATTAGTCAAGGCTCAAAAATGAAAGGAACTGAATTGGAAGGGGTACGATACTTTTGAATGATTGGTTGTATAATTTTCTAGTGTGGTTTGAATTGTTTTATAGCGCTGGTTTGAATAGTTTTCAAAAACACTGTATTAATATATACTAAAACAAAAGTTGAAAACTTGTGATATCGTTCTAGGTCGAGCGGAATCCCTCTATACAGTATTTTGAAAACGATTCACCACACGTTCAAAAATTAAACCAATACTTTTAAGAGTTTCGTACTCCATTCACTCCATTCTGTCCGTTTTGACCCTTGATTGATATTGAAGACTCCCAAATCACCCAAATCACCCAAATCACCCAAATCACCCAAAACCCAAATCACCCAAAATATACTACATACAAAGCAATCCTTTAAATTCAACATTTCAGAATATTCAATTCTAATGCAAGTTGGTGTAAACCATTCATTGTTTTTCAGAACGATTCAAACCCCCACAATAAAATGATTCAAACCACACTAGCAAAGCAAACAAACCAATAATTCAAAAGATTACTGTTTTGAATATTTAATCAAAACTTCACATAAACCGCTTATTTCAAATGCTTGTCCTTGGGATTGTCCTTGGTATATTTTTTAGTCATAAGTACAAAACTTTTTGGCTTATCTATTGCTTAATTTTGTTAGTGTCGTTTGAACATTTTATCGCGCTCATTTCAATAGTTTTGAAAAACACTGTACCATTTGGTTTGAAAAATGGTGCAAAGGAGTACGAAACATTCTGCCCCGTTGGTTTGAGTAGTCTTCAAAAACAATGTACTTGGGATTCCTTGCTCCTGTACCGGACTTGGTATCTTGTCTTCAGTCAGAACTGACTACTCCTGCCAATACCCGGATACAATACTTGTCTGCACTCTGTTCCTCAAAGCTTCAAGGCGTCTGGAAATTGTAAGACTCTCCAATTCCGTTGTACTGCAGATAATCAATACATGGGTCACCATATCTCTGTTGAGAGTTGCAATAGTGTGGAACTTTAGTGACCATCTTAATCGTGTATATTAGGATCTGCATGTAAGATTCTACTCGAAGGTATTCTCCAAATCTGCCAATGAGATATCTCCAAATCCGCCTACCATGAGGATCCTCGTCCCCTATAGACTTCTGTCCCAGTTGCCCGTCTACTACTCACATTGTCTCCTGCCAGTCAATGGCCAGAGTCTAGACGAGCCAGACAAGAACTAGACAAAACGTCGGGGCTTTGCTTTGTTTCTTCTGCAAACAATCACTCGAGCATGCACTACATTCACGTGGGCTGAAGCCCCAAGTCCTACATCGCACATGTTCAGTGGTGGGTGCAAATGGTGGGTGCAAATGGTGGGTGCACGACCTCCGTTTTTGTCTGTTAGAATTATTATACAACCCTAGACTTAACCTGCAAGTACAATTATTTTAAGCTTCTAACGTGCTTATTTGTAACGGATCTTCCCAGGAGTGACCTAAGGGCAACTGTATATTCTGAACGGCTACTGCTAGATCTCACGAACAGTATTATGGATATTCTTATTACGCGATACTGAGTGTTTCGAAGCTGTTCAACCCAGAAGGGCAAAATGCTTCAACCCAATAATTCAAAAAGTCCCTTTCCACAGTCTTCCAAACCAAATGGTGGAATGGTTTCACACCAACCTCCATTAGAATTCAATATTCTGAAATCTCAAAGCTGGAGGATTTCCTCATACTTACTACATTTGGGGGTGTTTTCGTAGCCTTCGAAGGCTGTAAGGGGGACCTAAACTGTAAGGGGTACAAAGTGTTTGAATTTTTGTTTATTTAATTTTGCTAGTGTGGTTTGAAGCGTTTTTTCACGCTACTTTGAATAGTTTTGAAGAAGACTGTATCTACATTAGACAATCTATGGAAAATTAGGTAAGGGAGTTTTTACTTGTCGAAACTGAGCTCTTGCTCTCATTATACAGTGTTTTTGAAAACTATTCAAACCAGTGCGACAGAATGTTTGAAACTCGCCCGACAAAATGTTTCGAACCAAGAAGATAATATGATTCAAACCAGTGCGACAAAACGATTCAAACCAATAATTCAAAACGTTTCATACCTCTCCAGTTTTGTTCTGTTCGTTTTAGCCTTGACTGGTACTACAAGACCAAAATGTAGATATGACGCAAACCTCCAGATTCAAGTTTTAAGAATATCGAATTTTATTAAAGTTCGTGTAAAACATTACGCCATGGTTTGAAAGACTGTGAGGGTACGAATCTTTTTGAACCATTGGTTTGTTTAAATTTGCTGCGTTAGTTTGAATAGTTTTGAAAAACACTGTATATCTAAGAGATGATACGCCTACACTCTTTTCTCATGACTAAAGCTAACTTATTGAGTCATAAGAAACTCCCATTGGATACTCTTGCATTTGCAAATCCTGTTTTATGCTGAGTAGCTCTTCAGTTCTAGACTCCATTAGACTCTTGTATTCATTCGAGTCATTCCATGTCCTACAAAGCCAAGTGTCTATTACACAGGTCTTGTGTCAGACATTTAAGCCACTACGTGATTATATTCACTATTCCACTAACAGAATATTCAGACACATTGCACTGTAGTGCTAGTCTATAGTGAGGACCTACTCCATAGTCTACTGCATATTCACCCCATGTATCTGCCCATAGTTCAAGAGCTATCCTACACTATCATTATCATTATCACAATCACAATTACTATCACTATCACTATCACTATCACTATCACTATCACTATCACTATCACTATCACTATCACTATCACTATCACTATCACTATCACTATACCCTACAGTAGACTCCTGGCTTCACACTCCTGGCTTCAACTGAAGCCACAATACCTTTGAACTTTGGGTTTGTAATTTTGCTGGTTGAAATGTTTAAAGACACTATACACATGTATAAAGAGGCGTCGTGTGCACAATTTAACAGTTAATGTATGGGTATTTAGGTATGGGTACTTAGGTATGGGTACTTAGGTGTGGGTACTTAGGTAAGGGTACAGTTTTTGTATGGGCACAGTTTTTGTATGGGCACAGGTTTTGTATGGCTGTACGGGTCTACTCCTTCATATATGTATTACATAGACAATCCTATAGATTTTAGGAAAACTTCGCAAAGTGCAAAACAGAACCCTGAGGTGTTTAGGCAAATGAAGGTTCGGGCAGTGAGGCTACAAAGGGCCAAATGACCAGAAGTCGATATCCGGCTTTTTGGTTCTCGATGAGTCCACGACGTTTTGGAGTCTCGGCACCAAAATTTGAAAACGGAATGAGGGTTTGCAGCGGCGTATGAATTAAGGGAGTGCCTGGCATTTTGCAATCTTCCATAACTTTGGCGAACGCGCATGCGAAAGTGAGACTGAGAAAATGGAAAAGAGAGACTGAGAAAATGGAAAAGAGAGACTGAGAAAATGGAAAAGTGAGACTGAGAAAAAGGAAAAATGGAAAATGGAAAAATGGGAAAATGGAAAAATGTGTTGTGTCTTTTTATCACGGGAGAAGAAAACCTGCTGTTGGTTAATGTGTTGATCGTTTGAATAATTGTATAATTGACCAAATTGACTTCTCAACTTGAGAATCCTGGGTAATTAGGCTGACTGACCAAATTCACTGAAAAGGAAACAACTTAGACTATTAAATAAATGTGCCAAATATAATTAAGTGAAACTAATCTATCCTACTTTTATAAATGTCAAAGTTAAAATAAAAAAATATATTTTTCCGGAAAAATATACCTCATTTACAAAGATATAAAAGAGGTAACTATTTAAGAGTGTAAAATGTACAACACATAAATGAGTTATCTTAAATGGAATTAAAGATATTTTAAGATAAAAATGTAATAGAAAATGTATAAAATTGATTTATTGCATCAAATGAAGAATGACGAAGTGAAGAAGTGAACAATTGGACAAATGACTAGTTGACGTCTTGCATCTTTGGACAATTGAATATTTAAAGAATTTTTATTGCTTACTGATTTTTTAATGAATTGAGCAGTTGACAGTTAACAGTTCAATTGACCAATTTTGGAAAATAATTGGACACGTTAGGTGGGGGATTTGAACTGAGGGTTGGAATGCTGCGACAATTGAACAATTCACCAGTCTGACCTCCTGAATATTTTGAACCCTGACCTAATTGGGCAATTGGACAATTAATGAATTAGACAATCTGATTTGAAGAAATGTAAAATTGACCAATTTACCAATTAGATTCGCAGACTTGTAAAGTAAAGTTCGTGACTCATGCCGATTATGCCGATTCTTCCAATTAGAGTTTGACGCGGCCACTATAATTGCAATTCAACTAATTGAACATTGCCAATTGACAAACTGGACAGTTTTTTGGTTATGGCGTTCCTTAAAAGCAGCTTGCGTCCCCGAAATCCTCCTAAGATATAGAGGGTAACCAGAGTGAGGACTTGAATCGAATTGAGGCACTCCAAACTCCAGATTTGCCGGAACCACAACTTGACTCTTCCTTTTCCACGCCAATGACCTCCATTTCCAAGTCAACGCCCAACGGCAATTGCCTGACACGAACATCATTTCCAAGTCAACGCCCAACGGCAATTGCCTGACACCAACATCATTCCCAAGATGAACGACTTGGACGTAATCAAAAGGATGATGCGTCTGTTGAACTTGAGACATTAGTATGCATGAGTGTACTACATGGGATGAATGGATCAGCCCATGTGAGTGTACTGCATGCTCAAGTGATCATTCACAGATGAAAACAAAGGAAGAGCTCTCGTCTAAGTTCTTGGCTAGCTCTCGTCTAGTCCTCGTCTAAACGTTGTCCATTGGCTTGCAGAGACAATGGGAGTAGTAGACGGAGGACCGGGACAGACGGAGTCTATAAGAAGGGACGAGAATGCTCATGGTAGGAGGACAGAAATTGAGAATAAGGATCTCGGAGTCTGAGTTTGGAGACAGATCCTAATATACATGATTAAAGATGAAGACTAAAGTTTCACACTAAAATGAATAGTTGGAACTTTACCTGATAACCGTTCCAGAATACGGGAGTGTATATTATAACTCTCAACAGCGTCCAGCTAGTCTTCTTGAACTTGGTCCAATATCAAGACCAATCTCTTACCCCAGCAAGAGCTTTGATGGTAGCACTGGTCACCGAATGAACATTTAGTCTGTTTGACTCTCGAAGAGATAAGTGTTAAAAGCCCGACCTTTATACCACTGAGGAGTGTCTGTGTATGGTTGAACACCCTTAACAAGATCCCTTTGCAGTTTTACAACGTAGGCACCTCGTTTTTCAGCATAGTTTTCACTTGCCCTTCGATAATCCTTCAACCTCTCAGCCTTAAGAAACCTAGTGTTGAAATAAGGCGCCAAGTATTTTGGGCGTACCCACTAAGACCAGGCCGACTGGGATGTACGGGACTATTTGTGGTGCACGGGTCTGCCTCTGTGTACAGGCCGACTGGGATGTACGGGACTATTTGTGGTGCACGGGTCTGCCTCTATGTACAGGTCTACGAGGTGCACGGGTCTACCGGCCCATGTCGCGCTCCCAAAACGACCCAATTGTAAACACCCCAAATCTACATCTACACAACCTTCTTCTCCCCCACGTCTCCCCAACTCCTCAATTCTGCTATCACCATGGCATTCTTCAAGTCGCCGCGTAAGAACGACGTCAAGGTGGCGGACCTCTCGCAGTCCCTCGAAAACGTCTCCTTCCTGTCCAACATGATGGACATAGATTCGTCCTACAAAGTCACCCCACGCAAACAAGCCTTTGACAAGGAAAACATCACGCCCGCCAACTCGCCCACCAAAAGCGTGCTCCACACCTCGCCCCTCCACAAAGTCTCCACACCCGTGCCTCAGCTCCAGAACGTCAAGCTCCACAACAACATTCTGCAACTCCAGCCTCCGAATGCTTTTTTACCCTCGGACTTCCACGCCAAGGCGCAGTCCGCCAAAGTCAAGCGCTTGACCTCGGTTGCGCAACTCTATTTTCTCGATTACTACTGCGATATGTTTGACTATGTGATCATGAGACACGACCGGGCACGCATGGTGGAAAACAAATTACACAGTGACCCGGAGTATGCTACCAACCCCAAAAAACAGCAGTTGGAGTGGAAAAATTACGTGGGTCGGGAACGGGCTCTTTTACGGAAAAGAAGGCTCAAACCCAAACACCGTGATTTCGAAATGATCACCCAGGTGGGGCAGGGTGGCTATGGCCAGGTGTTTTTGGCCCGGAAAAAGGATACGCGCGAGGTATGTGCACTCAAAATCTTGAATAAGAAGCTTTTGGTGAAACTCGATGAAACACGCCATGTGTTGACGGAACGGGACATTTTGACCAATACTCGCTCCGAGTGGTTGGTCAAGTTGTTATATGCCTTCCAAGACGCAGAAAAAGTGTATTTGGCCATGGAGTTCGTGCCGGGTGGTGATTTCAGGACGCTTCTCAATAACACGGGCTACTTGGTGCCTCCACATGCCCGTTTTTACATTGCCGAGATGTTTGCTGCAGTGAATTCTCTCCATGACCTTGGCTTCACGCACCGGGACTTGAAGCCCGAGAACTTCTTGATCGATTCCAAGGGCCATATCAAGTTGACGGATTTCGGTTTGGCTGCAGGTTCCGTGTCCAACGACCGGATCGAGTCTATGCGGGTCAAATTGGCTAGTCTTCAGGATTTGGACGATTATCAGGCTCCCTCCAAGATGATGTATGAGAGACAGAAGCTTTTCCGCCAATCGCAGGGCCACCACAACTTGGCCAATTCCATCGTGGGGTCGCCTGACTATATGGCCTTGGAGGTGTTGGAGGGCAAGAACTACGACTTCACCATCGACTACTGGTCTTTGGGGTGCATGCTTTTCGAGGCTCTTTGTGGGTACCCGCCGTTCAGTGGACTGAAACAGGATGAAACATACCACAACTTGAAGCACTGGAAAACCGCTTTACGCAGACCCCAAACTCGTGATGGCCGCTATGTCTTTAGTGACCGCACGTGGCAATTGATCATCCGTCTCATAGCCTCGCCCACCTCTCGTCTCCGCAACTTCAAGCAGGTGCAGGCGCAGCCTTACTTCGGAGATGTGGTGGACTGGGATTCGTTGCGTAGCAGACCTCCACCATTCACGCCACAATTGGACAACGAGGAGGATGCAGGCTACTTCGACGACTTTGAGGACGAGGAGAGCATGATGAAGTACAAGGACGTTTTCGCCCGCCAGGAGCAGAACGAAACGCTCTTGGAGAATCTGCAGGCCGCCAAGAAACGAGGCAACAACAACTTCATTGGCTTCACTTTCAAGCACAAGTCCAACCCCAACAATAAGTTCCAGAACGGAGAGATCAACCTATTATCGGGGAACGTCAATTCTATCCGGAACCCTTTTGGAAAGAACATCTTGGATCCCTTGGCCACGCTCTACTAATACATATGCTCGTCATATGAAAATAGAGTGATGCCAACCTATACGGATTCACGTCACCGCATATGAAGATTCACGTCACCGCATGTGAAAATTCACGTCACCGCATATGATCAGAGTGATGCCACTACCTATGAATGCAGGATGTGAGTCTAAACTGTGCAATAGTCACAGTCCATTCTTGCATAGTCTTGATATGCCACTTACAGACCTTTCCTGCATAATGTGGAAGTTCCACTTATAGTTCATTCTTCATAGTCTGGACATGCCCCTCACGGTGTGCACCTGCAAATTTCCTTTTTTCTGTGCCAGTGCCAGGCTCTGCAATCGAAATGAATCTCTTATAAGAGAAGTTTCGTCCATCACAAAGTTTTTTCAGTTTCTGTACAAGAAAGCTGCTCCAGTTCTTCCATCTATACCGTATGAGTTTCGGGATGCTTTTTATTTCTAGTGAAAGATCTTACCGATTCTATCACTTTCCTAAAGAAATTGAAGTGGCCATTTCTGTGACAATATCTAACATTCATTTAGAATGGTCACTGGAATGGCATAATTTCATGTTGGCATAATGTATATGGTTTGGTATACTATGTCATAGTCAGAGTTGATAGTCAAAGATAGTCAGATCTGACAGCCAGAGCTGATAGCTAGAGCTGATAGTTAGAGCTTGATGTTCTCAGCTTGGATATTCTGAGCTTGATATTTGATTAATTCGACTCTGTGGCCTAACCATGGCATTTGGTAAAGACGGAATATACTTGGTATGCTCACGTCTTGCATATAATGGCATAACTGATTGTTATTGCCATCAACTTCAATGGCTCTTCAAATGGTGGAGTTCACTGCTCCAAAGAAATCATTCAACAAACAGTGGACCATAGATGTCCCTTTGTGCAGTGCAGTTTACATTTGCAGTCACCGCATAAACTGTCATCCAAGCACCTCCGAACCTTTTCTACTACCCTCAAATACACGATTTTCCCTTGAGTACATGTCCTATTACATTCCCTGATATACGCACAAACCAACAATCCATTCAAGCTAGAACTTTTCAGAATTCAGAGGGTAGACCTTTAATTTTTGATTTCAGCACTTATTTATCTGATTAATAAACATACCGAATAATCGGCACATTAATAGTAACCCACAGATAATGAAAACTTAATGGGAAAAATGACAGGGTAATAAGATGAAGTGGTGAATATTCAGAGACCGTGATCATCGTAGCATTAACTTTAGGAATGAGAGCATGGCAAGTTTTTAGTAACGCATGGGGGATTCAATTCATTTTTTCCATAAACACCCTGTCTCCGATACATTACCTCATGATGCTATTCGCTGACAATGTGGGTCAGACGACTGGATTTTCTTAACCAAAAAGAGACATCAAGTGCCAAGATAAATGCGAACTATCACGTTTCCCGGAAACTCTGTCCTTCTGATGTCTAAGCTAAAGGGGTATTTTTCGTAATTTTCGGATGGTTACAAACTTAAAGGTTATTTTCAGACGAACAAAAAAATAGCAGTCTTTATTTTTCTCAGGATTTTATTTTCCTGTACTTTTGTTTTTTTTTTCAGATACCTGCTTTTTCTCAGGGGGAATGCTTTACCATGGCGTTTGTAGCTTCGGTGTCATCATGTAAGAGTAGAGTTCCACCACAAAACCAGTATGGAAAGAAGGTGTATGTGGTAATAAGTTGAGCTATTTCAAGGTCATTGTAATGGTAGTAATCAGCATTGGCAATGATGGAAAAAAAGGTGGCCTCAAAAAAATGAGCGACGGGGGGGGGAGTCCTTATATATGTTCGCGTGCGGGGGTGGCTGCAAATCGGGGGGTTTCAGGGGCGTCCTCGCGAAGAATATAAATAGGGTCTCACCCCCCTCAAAAAATATATTTTTTCTCTATCAATACATTAGTGAGTCATATCAAGTTTAGATGGACTAGAGGTATTCCTTGGTCGAGAAAAAACAAGAAGGGACATATTTGCAGTGCAAGTTGAATTTTGAGTACTGTCTAAATACTGATTATTGAATACTATTGATAGTGACTGGTGTGGTCATGAGAGTCCTTTAAGATCTTAGTATGGAGGTTGGGATTACACACACCCACAGTGATTGATACGTCAATGATACAACTTCAAAACGGAGGAATACCTTGTTCGAACAATACAATTCCACTTGGCTAAGTACGCGAGGATGCTTAATGAGCTGATTTTGGAAGATACGGTCAGATGTCTTCTCATAAGGATTACATCGACTACGCTAGTATGTTACATTGACTATTCTAGTATATGGACTAAGAGTTTTACCTTGATCGAGAGGCTTACCCTCAGCCATTATTTTGAACGAGGAAACCGGATTTAATGATCTCGATTGTGTTGTTGGTGCATCACTCAGTTCGCCAGTCTCAACACTTCTCGAGTAACTGAGCTTAGGAACTCCCGATTATCCAAAACATACCCAAGCGGTGTATGGATTACATTTGATTGATATTTTTATCAGCCAATGTTTTGCATTAAGCTATAGCTGAGCCACACAGAAAATATGGGATCAGCTATATAAACACGACAGATATGAAGAAAAGTGAGTATTAAAGTATAGGATCATTAATAATGGGGAACTTTTGGACCATAGGAATATCAATTGTGGGCTGTGGGAGTGTATTTTTATTTGCCAGATACTTTGCATTCACGGTGATTTACAGAAAAAGTGCGAAATTGCATTGTTTCACAAAGTATTTAATACTCACTAGCCCGAAACAAAAGCTCAAAAGAAATAATTGGTGAATTCTCGAAAGAGAAAAGAAGTCTTTCCGGAAGCAATTCTTTTGTTTCTTATATTTACACATAGTTAGCTATTCTGGGAGACTACTCAAGATCCTAGGTTCGTGACTGAGGCAATCGCGAAACAGAGAAAAGACCCATACAAAGTGCTGATTAGTTTCAGAAAACATGGTATACACATGATACTACTATTTGGGGCTAGTACGCTTTATACACTGTCTTCTCATGCTCTACTCCACACTAGTACCATTCAAACATCGCTAGTAGAGTCTCTGATTCACTAGTATGACTATAGTGGTAGCATGGAATAGTTTAGAGTACTAGCTCTATTTTACAGTGGAGTTCAGAATAGATACTGAGATAAAGAGAACTTGTTAGATCCGCTATAGGTGCCCCAAGGAATTATTTCCTAAAAATGGCCTTTCATAACACCGTTCCTCTACATATACGAGTTATCAGGAGGAATTTAAACAGGGCCAGGAGGAATTTAAACAGGGCTAGGAGGAATTTAAACAGGTCCAGGAGGAAATTTAAACAGGTCCAGAAGGAAATTTAAACAGGTCCAGGAGGAAATTTAATTAGGGCCAGAAGGAAATTTAATCAGGTCCAGAAGGAAATTTAAACAGATCCAGGAGGAAATTTAAACAGATCCATGAGGAAATTTAAACAGGGCTAGGAGGAAATTTAAACAGGACCAGGAGGAAATTTAAACAGGTCCATGAAGAAATTTAATCAGGTCCAGGAGGAAATTTAATCAGGTCCAGGATGGAGTATGGAGAGTTTTACAATGCACCAACAACCGGGTGACTGGCAATGTTACAGTCAACGACTTTAGTAGCCAGGTTCATCCCTCTACAGAACCAACGGCAAGCTACAGTAATCGGGTCTTGATGGAAATGGCGAGTAGTACAGAGAAGTATAGAATGGGGTAGTAGAATAATGGAGTATTCGTTAGTACAATGTCTTACTGAATCATGTGAGGCATAATCCGACGTTTCCCTTTGTATCCCTACATTCTCCTCTTCTTTGTCTTGACTCTTCTTATCACTTCCCATATTGTTGTGGCCATTTCTGGCCCATTGCTCGCTCTTTTTCGTCCGTCATTTACTTTTTCGCCCTTCACTCTTTTGTTCCCTCTTCCATTCTANACTTTTTCGCCCTTCACTCTTTTGTTCCCTCTTCCATTCTAGTTCTATTTTTGACTGATCCCAGGCTCCGCAGCATCTGAGCATATCCTACTGCTTCTCTATGCCCTAGCTTTGCCTGGCTCTGCCTGAATCTCCCCAATATCTGTACAACCCATTCATGTACAATCAGCAGCTAATATCAATATCATGAATATGTACAAATACTATATTCTCTAATTATTATGATTATAACCTAAATATAAGACTTCTTGCGAGGGATAGATAACCTAGATATAAATTAACAATAATAATAACTGAATATTTTAGTATTTATTTTATATTTAATAATTTTTATTACTAATAATCTGAATGTGAGAAACTGAGCCTTTTATATGAGGGAAGAAGTAAGCGGTGCTTTTCTTGAGGCTGCAGCACAGCAAGTGGAGGCTTGTGCTGCTGGTGCGAGTTTTCTACAGGAACAGTGGTTACGATTAGAGGCTATTTACAGTGATTTTCATAACTATTCAAATGAGCGCAGCAAAATGTTCAAACCACACTAGCAAAATTAAACAAACTGATAAGTCAAAAGGTTTTGTACTTATGACTCAAAAAATGATAAGGATCAAAGATTTGAAATAAGCTCTTTATGTGAAGTCTTAATTTAAAATTCAAAACAGTAACTTTTTGAATTATTGGTTTCTTTAATATTGCTAATGTAGTTTGAATCTTTTTAACGTGTGGGTTTGAATTGTTTTCAAAAACACTGTATACAGTGTTTTTCAAAACAATTCAAACCAGCACCACAGAATGTTTCATACTCCTTCGCACAGTCTTTCAAACCAAATGTTCACACCAACTTTTATTAAAATTCA
>NKZA01000257.1:0-16858 GCA_002374405.1 Metschnikowia cubensis | reverse complement strand
GTCTACTCTGTCTACTCTGTCTACTCTGTCTACTCTGTCTACTCTGTCTACTCTGTCTACTCTGTCTACTCTGTCTACTCTGTCTTGCGTAGTGTCCGGTGGTTCCCCAAACAGGAAATACGAAACCTCTGTCCAACACTCCTGGTTTTTGGCGGGTACGTGCATTACCGAAAGCTCGGGCATGGCCTGGTCCAACTTGCAGGAGGGTTCCAAGCTACTGCGATGTTTCCGAGTATGCGAGCCAAAGCCCGGCGCCTCGGTCGACTTCCCCGGAAACGCCCAACTTCATCTGCATACCTGACTCCGCGACACGGCGAACACGACTAGCACAGGTGCAACTCTCCACCATCAACAACCACACATTGTCTGAGGCAAGAAGCGAGCGCACTTGTGGAACGGCAAAATCCTTGATGTGTGCCGCAAGAATACAATGAGCATTCTTTCGGTTGCAAGCTCGGGTGGCGCATGCGGCTTCGGCAAAGTGCTATTCTTGTGCGGATACCTTGTTGTTGTTTCTGCGCTGGACCTCTAAAATCGGCTATTGATATGCACGGCCACCTAAAAAATGAAGGCTACTAAACGCATCGGCCCTGGGTTCGGACCGCCAAGGCCTCGTACACGAAAGGTTCCTTACAATCCCGCGCGCTCGTAAATGATGCATCGCCGATGTCTCCGGAAAAAAAAAAACTCCACTAGAGCCTTTTTCGTAAAGGATAGTGTTCTACAGCTGTGCGCTATGACCAGGATTGTATGTATGGTTTTCGAGGTATTTCTTGATTAGCTTGTTCGACGAAAAACAGACAATCGAACCGATTGTTTAGTACTCAAGCAGGTTTCTTGGCAATCCGAAAACGATCTTGATGCAAATGTCGCAACACTGCATGACATATATGCAGCACCTCTGCAACCACCCATGGAGAAGCTTTGTATGTGAACCAGGTGTTGACGCAAGCGACTAGAGAAAATACGTGGGTATTCATGGTGTGTATTGGGAGAGAGACCAGCAAACAGTGGGAAAAAAGGCTTGTCAAAAGACGCTATGCTCAAAAAAAGATCAAAAAGATAAGTGGGGTGAGATGAAAAAGATAAAGAGTTTGTCATGCAATCTAAACGCGCTTGCAGGTTCGCAGGTTACTACCATCGCAACTACTGATGCCGCACTATGCATGTCGTACCGCTTGCATTACGCCTTTCATGCATGATCAGAGCGTGTTGCACATCTAGTTCATTTTTGCAGTGGGATAGAGCCTTCAATGGTATATAAAGTCCCACTTTTATCAGACATGTTTTTTTTCCAGCCTTCATACTCTCGCTAAATGCTTACCCACATTCTTTCTCTCGCTACGGCCCTCGCAGTGGCCACTGCTGCTGACAATCCTTACGCCCAATACCCCTCTGTTGCCAAAACAGCCACCTACAATGGTTTTGGCGACAAGGTCTACGACCACATCGACGCTTGTGCACAAGAGTGTGTCATTGTGAGTGCAAAGGACACCGTTTGTCCATACTGGGATACTGGATGTCTCTGTGTCATGCTGCCATGGTCCAGTTCTGTGAGTGAGTGTGTTGCCAGGAATTGTAAAGGAGAGCAAGTGGAGGGTTTCCTCAGCGCTGCTACTTCGGTTTGTGAGGCTGCAGGTGTTTGGTCGTCATACTGGATTATCAATGGAGCAGCAGCTTCTTCCTTGGCTTCTGCGGCGGCAGAGACTCCGGACCTTGTGGTTCCTTCCTCCAGTGTGGTTCCAAGCTCGGTGGAGGCACCACCTTCTGCTCCTTCTTCCGCTCCTGCCTCTCCATCCGCTCCAGCTCCTTCTTCTGCAGTAATTAGGGACTCGGAGCAATCTCAATCTCCCGCCATCACCCTGATTCCAAGCTCTCCTAGTAAGCCTGCACTTGCTGTTCCAAGAACGGCCACTATCAATGGTTTTGCAGACAGGGTGTTAGACAACATCGATCAATGTGCCAAAGAGTGTGTGAAGAAAGACACTTCTCTTACTCCTTGCCCTTACTGGGAAATGGGATGTCTCTGTGTGTTTCCCACCTTTGCAAACCCTGTTGCTGAGTGTGTTGCAGCTTCTTGTAAGGGACAAGAGGTGGTTGACTTCTTGAGCGTGGCCAGCTCTGCATGTTCCGCATACGGTGTTCCAGCTCCATATTTCAAAATCAATGCAGCAGCTCTGAGTCTGTTGTCTGTGGCTGCTCAGACCGAGATTTCTTCGACTGGTGTTTCCGAGACTCCAGTTTCTTCTGCTTCTGCTGCGGTTTCGTCTGATGCTGTCGCTTCTGTCGCTTCCGATGCCTCTCCTGTTGTTTCCGGGGTCTCTCCTGTCGTTTCCGATGCCTCTCCTGTCGTTTCCGGGGTCTCTCCTGTCGTTTCCGGGGTCTCTCCTGTCGTTTCCGATGCCTCTCCTGTCGTTTCCAATTCCTCTTCTGTCGCTTCCGATTCCTCTCCTGTCGCTTCCGAGGTCTCTCCTGCTTCTTCTGATGCTGTTGATGCTGTACCTGCCCCAGTGTCGGCCTCGTCTGCTTCCGTCGCTTCCGAGGCCTCTGTTTCCAGTGCTCCAGCCAAAAACTCAGAGGTTGTTGTTGACTCCACCACCCTCATTGTTACAAACACTCACACGGTCATCAGCACCATCTGCACCAAGTGTGTTACCTTGACCGGTGAGGTCACCACGTATGCCACGGTCATTGGTAATGCTACCGTCACCGTCACGGAGGAGTGCAAGCCTACCCCAGCTGCCCTCACCACCTACACCACAGTTGTGAATGGCGTCACCAAGACGGTCACTGAAGAATGCTCCACTCCCGTGGCCTCTTATACCACGTACACCACGCTTATTAATGGAGTGACCAAGACCGTCACCGAGGAGTGCACCACGCCTGCTGCCCACACTGCTGACGCTGTTCACTCTGCCCACTCTGCTGACGCTGCCCACTCTGCCCACCCTATCCACCCCGCTGGGAGCGATGTGACCCAAACCATCACCTCCAAGGTCGCCGGTGCGTCTTCTGCTGCCAAGGACGCTGGCAACGCTCCAAAGGCCTCTTCAACAGCCGCTGCTGCTAGCTCCCCAGTGGTGCTTGCTGCCAACTCTGCGCCTGGTCTTTCGCTCAACTGGATTTTGTCCGTTGTGGCTGTTTTCGCAGCTGCTCTCTTCTAGGCAAGACATATATAGCTAATCATTAGTGCTGACCATTGACCCATTTTCATTATGCTGACCATTGACTTATTTTCATTAGTGCTGACCATTGACTTATTTCCATTATGCTAACCATTGACTTATTTTCATTAGTGCTAGACACTGACCTATTTTCATTATGCTGACCATTGACCCATTTTCATTCGACTAGACTAAATTGCCAGTATTTGACTCTGCAGCACATCTCGAGGCAAATTTGAAATTACTGCGGAGCATACTGTTGGACCCACCATGGGCAGTGCGTAACCAGAATCTGAAAACGTTGAACAAGCTACGGCTATTAAAGCCTCTGCTGCTGGTCAAACCACCCTTCACACACATTTCAAACGCCCTTAAGGTTGCCCCCACCTGCATCCCAGCCCTTATTACCAGCTTCAATGGGGTGCTTGGGGTGTTTTTATGGAGTAGGGGTGTTTCTGGGGGCGTTTTTAGGGGCGTTTTTATGAGGTAGGAGCATTTTTAGGGGCGTTTTTATGAGGTAGGAGCATTTTTAGAGGCGTTTTTATGAGGTAGCGGCGTTCTTAAGGGCGTTCGTATGCCGGGCATTGTCTCAGAAGCTGTCGCACCATTTACGAACTACACTGCAATGAACCTGGCAAGTTCCACAAAAGGTATATTCAATTTCGGCATGTAGTGCTCTGAAACTGATTTCTAGATGTAACTAATCAAACGACTCGTTGTAGGAATATATATCGGGCGCATAAGTCACCCATCTGTTCTTCTCGCACACATTCTTGATCTGCTCGTTGAAAGCCACAGGCCCACATCCAATGCAGCCAAACGACTTGCGGTATTGGGCAGAACACAAATCACTAACGGAGCTGGTGATGATGTCGTCGAAATCGGGACGCCCGTAAGTGATGGTGAAGCCCGGCCCGGCACTGTATGTAGAGCTGGACTCAAACGTATGTTCCTTGACTTCATCCACAGCCTTGGTGGACTTCTCGTGGATTTCTTCCTGGTAGTCGGAGGCATCCGGAACTTCTTGTGTTAGATGAAGAGAGAGAAGGGCCCTGCCGGAATTGAAAAAGGGTATAAAGTCCCCCCAAAGGTGGTCGTACCATTGTAAGTTCGCGGCCTTCTTCATGGACATGACAATGGTCACCTGCGTTCGTTCGGGCCGGTACAAGTAGTCGCCTTCGTCGTCTCTTTGTTTGAGAGTTTTAAGCAAATTCAACGCCACCGGTAACGTGAAAGAAGCCCCTGAACCTGCAGAAAAGAAAACAACACTGTCGAACTTGGTGAGCGGTTGGTAATTGGCACCAAAAGGTCCATTGATGCCTGCCTTGATGTTATAGATTTTCGGCGCCACAAATCCGGACACCATTTTCTTGAAAGTGCGGACATCTTTGCCCAAAGGTGTGATTTCCTCGTGGATGTCGCTGGTCTTTAACTGCGCTGCTGAGCTGGTGGAGTGGTCGGAGCTGTCGTTGTAGACCTCCTCCGCGCCAGAAGACCCGACGGAAAGTTGGGACTCCAACGCCTCATTCTCCTCCATCTTTTGCAATTTCTGGATCAACTTCCTGGTGAAACCCTTGTGGACTTTGATCACCAACACCATCTTCCCCGACTCCGCCAAAGACGAAATGGTGAAGGGATGGTAGGCAAGAAGCGCCACTTTGTTACAGTTGAACAACACATGCTGGCCGGCTCTCCAGGTCTCGTATCTGGGCACGAAAAACCTCCACCACCTCTCATTGTCAACGTGGCGAATATTGATTGGAATGGAAACACGCACCGTGGTCTCATCAAGGATCTCAAAGTCACTCATTCCCTTCTTGGGGTTCTTGTACTTGTGAAGGATTCCATACACCCGGGCTGCAATCCGGTCCACCACCAACATATGCACACCCAAGATGACGGCCGCATGATTTCCTCCATTGTGGAAGTATGCAAGCAAAAGCATAATGAAATTGAAGGCTCTGTGCTGGGCCAAGAAAACCTCAAAGGCATAGTTCCGGATGAATTTCAAAGAGGCAAGGTTGAGCATTCCCAAGCAGCTGAAGGCAATAAATCCAAAGATCTGCGGGGGGATTTTGATCATGATGTAGAACTTCAAGTCTAACCAGTATTTCATGGACAACACCATATGAATAATGGCACACAAAAACATGGAGCGGCCCATCCACTTGTGGAAGAAGACGGTTTTGTCCAAAGAAAGCCCGGAAAAGGCCGAGATAAGATTATTCTTGGCCACGAATATTAGAATGGGTGGGATGTGAGCTATGGAAATGCGTCCCACCCTCTTACTCACAATGTACAGCCATGGTTCATAGTCAATATCTCTTGTTTCGGCCACGCAGAACCACGCATTGACTCCAATGTGAAAGGCTAGCAACACTAGCAAACTGGGCTGGAAATAGAGGTGCTTTCCAAAGACCGTGGCTCTGAGGGTCTTGTTGAAGGAGTTGAAGTACTTCAAGAACACAAAATACTTCTCATGTTTTAGGCCCTCGGCGCTTCTGTGTGATCTCAACACCCAGGGGATCCAGTGGAAGAGCACACCGTGGATTGCGGGGAGAAGCACGGATACGAGAACGGATAGGAAGAGGAACTTGTAGTTTCGTTCTTTCTCAACAAAGTATTGTTCGTTGAAGGGAATCGCCATGGTGGAGTATGTTTATAATGGAGACACTTAAAGTGGGAAAAATCGGCGGCGTGGTGAGGAGGGGATTCCAAGGGTTAATAGCTGCAGCGGCCGATAACTCCACGTTGCGAGATCAGATTAGTTTTCAAAGCAAAGAAGCAGGACTCCTGCGCACGAACGCGACATTTATATGTATGCAGATCGGTTTTGGTATGACTGATCTGCCTAACAAAGCCGCTGCTTCTTTGTAACGCGGACTTTTCGGGTTTTACGCAGTTCTGTACGACTCAATGGGGTGCGTGGAATTATCGGAACCATCAGTGCAGACCGCTTGCATAAAAAAGCTAGGCGTCTGCACATAAGATACCTCACCCGATGTGACTCACCACCCAAAGTGTGCCAGATACCCTGGAGCTGGTGTTTTTTGATGGCACATACGAAACTGCCATGCTTTAATTCTTGTGTTGCCCTGGTTCGGTGGCTTCCGTATCTTTCAGCACTTTGGCATCTAAGCCTCAGATCTTTTAGATTAACTGCGCACCTGCACACACGCAAATAATGCCGCAAAAGTGTACTGCGCATTGATGCATGTCTGTACATTGTCGCGCACAAGTCAAATGCCTTAGCACGGACATTATCATTTCCATCTGACAAAGGATACACGTCCTCAAATGCAATAAATTGAGCGCCTGTCCTCCTTTCTGATTTTAAGGTACTCCCTAAACTTATTTCCCGCATAGCACTCCGCACGCCTTTCTCATAATGAACTACCTCTACTTTTTCGTCCTCCTCACGTCCGTCTTGGCAGAGAACTGGGCCACCTACCCCTCCGTTCCTAAGACTGCCTCCGTCAATGGCTTCGCTGACCCAATCCAGTCAAAATTGCCTTCTTGTGCCCTGGAATGTGTGAAACTCTCCACTGGAAACACCCCTTGCCCATACTGGGACACTGGATGTTTGTGTGTGATGCCCCAGTGGTCTGGGCTGGTGGCCGAGTGTATTGCCAAAGCGTGTGAGGCTTCGGACGTGGCTAGTGCCACTGCTTTGGCCTACTCCTTGTGCTCCAGAGTGGGAGCCAATGTTTGGATGATGCCTGCATCTGTGTCTTCTTTGGTGTCCAAGGCTGCTTCTGGAGTGAAGGTTGTGGCCGCCAGTACCAGTGAAGGAGAATCTGTGAAGCTGTCTGATATTAGTGTGGGACAATCTGCAGCAGTGACTTCTGGGCCTCTGTCTTCTGGCGCTTCTGGTTCCGCAAGCAGCTCCCGAGCTTCTTCCACGGCTAGATCTTCCGGAAGCACTTCTTCCACGGCTAATGGGGCCACGCAAAAGACTGCCATGAACGTAGGAATTCTTGGCCTCTTGATGGCTGGTGCACTTTCGTACTTGGCATAGACGTATTTCTACCTTTGCCTGACCTTCATATACAACTAATACATAAAAAGTCGCTATACGTGCCAATAGACGAGATTGGGGTTCAGGAGAAAGCCGAACTGGGGACTCCGGTTGAGGGCGTTGGATTCCTCTAGACTCCCCCGGATTTATCGCCGGAGCGCCGAGCTTAGTGCATGTTCGGTGTAGTGGGGCCTCGCTTCGCCTTAAAGCCTTTTTTTAGCCCGCAAAAGCTACCGCTGTGTGTGGTTTCTAAAGTCACAACAACACCTGTGATTCAAATTAAGATTCATGTCCCAGGATTTAAAGTTAATCACGCCAACACTTGATAGATCCATAATGAAGGATAGACTTTTGAATGGGGTGGGCTCCTGCACACAGCCTCTATGCCCCATTCAACGAGCATATGCACCTGCTGTTTGCGTCATGTATGTCGCGCATTGGTAGACGTATGTGACCGAATCGGAACCTTCATGCCGCTTGTCAAATTTTTTTTTTCTTGGTATGCCGCATTGCAGCGCAGGAAGCTTGCAAAACCTCAGGTTCCGTTCTTCGACCTGGGCGCCCTGCCAACAATATAAATTGTTATGTTTCCCCCCCCCCTGTAATTTCCTTTTCTCCACAAACTTTCATATTCCAATTCCGCTCGCTATGTTGTCCTCTGTCGCTACTCTCGCCTCTGTCATGGCTGTTGCCTCTGCTGCTAACTGGGGCACCTACCCTTCCGTCGCTAAGACCGCTTCTATCAACGGATTCGCTGACAGAATTTACGACCAATTGCCATCTTGTGCCCAGAGCTGTGTCAAGGCCTCCACCGACTCTACCCCATGTCCATACTGGGACACTGGATGTCTCTGTGTCATGACCAACTGGGCCTCTGACGTTGCTGACTGTATTGCTGACAAGTGTTCCGGTGACGACGTCACCTCCGCCCAAAACTCGGCCATCAACCTTTGTAAGGCTGCTGGTGTGTGGGAACCATACTGGATCATTGACTCCTCTGCCTCTTCTTCCTTGGCTGCTGCTGCTGCCAAGCAAAACGCTGCTGCCACCCCCACTGGGGAGACCAAGGCTGCTGAAAACGTCGGTGCTGCTCAAACTCCTGAGGAGACCAAGGCTGAGGAAACCAAGGCTCAGGAGACCAAGGCTCAGGAGACCAAGGCCAATCAAAACGATGAGGCTGCTAAGACCGAAGCCGCTGCCCCAGAGACCACAGCTGCCGCCACCTCCGAGACTGCCAAGGCTGAGGCTGCTGCTTCTGCTGCTGCTTCTGCTGCTGCTTCTGCTGCTGCTTCTGCTGCTGGTTCTGCTGCCCCTGCCAAGGCTTCCTCTGCCGCTGCTGGCAAGGCCTCTGTTTCTGCTTCCGCTTCTGTCCCTCCAAGCGTCTCTTCTTACGTTGCTGGTGCCGCAGGCGTTGTTCCAGCTGCCGTTGCTGGTGTTGCTGCTGGTCTTGCCATGCTCTTGTAAATTCCCTGCTGCTAGACAGTGTGAGCACTCGTCTCGGTGACTATTACAGTTAGATTTTTTAATGTACAGTGTTTTTCTGAACTACTCACACCAGCGCGACAAAGTTCCGTACTCCTTCGCACAGTCAATGGCGTAATGTAGTAGAGCTCATGTTCTGAGATGTTAGAGCTCATTCTGAGATGTAATTAGAGCTCATTCTGAGATGTTAATTAGAGCTCATTCTGAGATTTTAATTAGAGCTCATTCTGAGATGTTAATTAGAGCTCATTCTGAGATGTATGAGGATTGCCCGATATAAGTACTCAAATCATATTCTCAAGGACCCCGGAATTGGGAGTACGACAAACACAGGTACATCCGGCTGCCTCAGTAGAAAGGCCCAAGGCAAACCTTTTTGGCACGAAAGAGTGGGGTTGGTGCAATTCTGGACTTCCGGACACCACTGCGGTAGGAGAACGTTGGGTGGATCTTTCAAAGGAGCCGTGATTTCCTGGTCACGTGTCCAGCATTGAGTTCCGCCGTCAAAAACCCTATTTCAATTTTGGTTAGAATTGACATTCAACTGTAATGCAGGGCTCACAATCATATGAAGTTGATGGCGTATTGATATACAAAGAATGAAGAGGGATGAAGTGCTTACAAGTGCAACTTGGCTCTTCTGCAGTGTCTTCTCTTGGCTTTGTATGTGATAGTGTTATCAGTCTTCAATGTGGTCCAACCTCTTGTTAGACCACAATGTTAGTATGGTATTCATGGATATGGATGGTTGCAGCCCATACTTCTCCAGTCTTGGAAAAGCAGTGCTATGCCATTCTCCCGGATGGTCATGCCCAGAACCCTTTGGGTCGGGAAACCCAGGCCCTACTCCTTTCATAGACCCATTTTCCGTTCAAAGAAAGAGGTACTCCACCAAAACAGCACCCCCACCCACCACAATTCTAAAGGGAAAGCCATCCTCGCCCGGATCAGCCGCATCTTCACGTTCTCGGCCTCGATTTTGGTTCATTAAATTGTCACACAGCAGGACTTGGACTCCGACAAATACTACAGAACACTTTAGTCTTTGATGGATCCAAGATTGGTGACTTCTTCCAAACAGGGTATTTATTTTTGATGTTGTTCAAGTCATTGAAGAATGATATCAACAATGTTCCAAGAATCCTTGGCTGTGTGAAAAGAATGCTGCAAATCTGCTCTCACTGGATCAAAATTGGTTCCATCTCTGGTATGTTCTAGTCATGGATGGAATTGTCCAAAACACACCCAACAATCTTGGACTTGATGGAGCCTTGGAGGCACGGCCAGAAATGGCTGACTCTGACGAGGGTTTTGGTGAGTACAGATCTGGCAGACTACACATATGTACTAATTGAGAGCAGTACCATCGGGGGCCAGAGTAGGAACAACTGAAATCAGGGCACAACTGAAGTGATGGGCACAACTGAAGTGATGGGCACAACTGAAGTGAGGGGCACAACTGAAGAGAGGGGCACAACTGAAGTCAGGGCACAACTGAAGTGAGGGGCAGACGAACTTGGATCATTGGTATGTTCAATTTGGCTAGTGTGGTTTGATTCGTTTTTCCGTGCGGGTTGGAATCGTTTTGAACTCTATTTCGCAACCAAAAAACGGAGCGTGCGGTGTCACCTGAAACGTTCACCGTGCTCCTGGAAGTCAAAAAGGTGCACCAGTCTACACCGTTGGCTCGAAAATACCTGGAGTTTTGATAGGAGAAGGAAGTGTCATGTTCCTGGAGAAAAAGCCCTGTGAAAGTTTTCAACAATGCTCCTGCATCTCGGTAATAGTTTCCGGTTCTGGTTGGTGCTGTCGTGTTCAAGACAATGGGCCAATGAAAGCTGTGGAAAACGGGTCAATGAAAACTGTGAAAACTGTGCAACTGCAAAAGTGCAACTGCAAAAGTGCAACTGCAAAAGTGCAACTGCAAAATGTGCAAAATGTGAAAACATGAAAACATGAAAACATGAAGAACGTGAAAACATGAAAACTGTGCAAGACGTGCAAAATGTTTACCCAAAAGAGTGCACTTTGTTCCTATCAATTCCGTAAATCTGTCCAGTGACTGACTCAGGCAGTTCCATTTTAACCCAAATTTCCGGTGTTGTACAGTATTTTTTAAAACTATTCAGACCCGCGGATGAAATGTTCAAACGACACTAGCAAATTAAACAAACCAATATTCAAAAAGTGTTTTTAAGACTATTCAACCACACTAACAAAAGTTTCAATCACACTAACAAAAGTTTCAATCACACTAACAAAAGTTTCAATCACACTAACAAAAGTTTCAATCACAATAGCAAAATCAAACCAACGTGAAATTCAAAAGCTCTACCGTTTTGTATACAGGACAACAAGGAAACCAGTTCAATTCCGTCTGTTTGACCAATGATTGGTACTGCAACACTTCCAAATGCAGTACAGTATTTTCCAAAACTATCCAAGCCAGGAAAAACTTTGAAACCAAGAAGACAGAATGGTTCAAACCATTCTACCAACCTACCAATAATCCAAAAACCTTCGTGTCCCTTCCAGTTCAGTTCCATCCGTTTTAGCACTTCACTGGTACAGGATTTTTTAAAGCGATTCAAACCTGTATAATAAAACAATCAAACCACACTAGCAAATTAAAGTAACCAATAATTTTAAAGAGTTTGATGCCCATTCACTCTATTCCGTCCGTTTTGAGCCCTGACTACTATTGCAAAACTCCTAAATTTATTACATACAAGACAATCCTCCAGATTCCACATTCAGAGTATTGAATTTTGATTACAGTTGGTGTGAAACATTACCTGATTTGAAAGATTGAGAAGGGAAACGAATCACTTTGCTGTGGTTTAAAATATTTTCAAAAGCACTGTATGACTAAAAAAATCCTAAGGACCAAGGATTTGAAATAAGCTTTTTATGTAAAGTCTTGATTAAATATTCAGAACAGAAACCTGAATTATTGGTTTGTTTAATTTGCTAGTGTTGTTTGAATCATTTTGAAAAAAAAAAAATATGTACAACAATGGGGAGATTGGGAGATTTAGACTGGGAGATTGGGAGATTTAGACTGGGAGATTCGAGTCTTGTCAGTGAATCACTAGAACGGACGGAACTGAAGTGAAGGGGCACGAACCGTTTTGAATTATTGGTTTGCTTAATTTTGGTGTTTTGAATCGTTTCGCCGTGCTGATTTGAACCATTCTGAGTTCTTTCAAGAACTTCAAGAACTTCACTTCTTGACTCTTGATCTTGTTCCCCGCAAGGGCTTGGGTGGTTCAGAATACACTACAGTACTTTTAAAACTATTCAAATTAATAGCAAAATGCTTCATCACAGCAAATTCAACCAACCAAAATTTGAAAGTTTCGTAATTGTGGTGTATACAGGACAACAAGGAAACCAGTTCAATTCCGTCCGTTTAACCCATGATTTGTACTGCAATAGTTCCAAATGCAGTACAATGTTTTTGAAAGCGATTCAAACCACTAATTGACAAACCAATAATTTAAAGAGTTTGTACCTTTCACTCCATTCCGTCTGTTTTGACCTTGATGAATATGGAAAGACTCCAAAAGACTTCCAAACGACTCCCAAAAGACTCCCAAGACTCCCAAGACTCCCAAAAGACTCCACATGTCCTGCATACAGACCCCAGTTTCAACTTTTCATTACTTTGAATCTAATGAAAGTTGGTGTGAACATTTAGTTTGAAAGACTGCGAAGGAGTATGAACATTCTGTGGTGCTGGTCGAAGAGTCTTCAAAAACACTCTATATGGCAATCCGATTTGAGGTTTCAGAACATTGAATTCTAATGAAGTTGTATGAAACATTACCTGATTGAAAGACTGTACGGAGCATTTTTGGATGATTGTACAGTGTTTTTAAAACTATTCAAAGCAGCGGTGCAAACAATTTAAACCACACTAGCAAATTAAACAAACCAATAATTAAAAGAGTTTAGTACCCCTCAGTCTTTCAAATCAGGTAATATTACTTTCATTAGAATTTAATGTTCTGAAATGTAAATCTGGCGGATTGCCTCATACATTTGGGGGACATCTGGGAGACATTTGGGGCACATTTGGGAGACATCTGGGAGACATTTGGGTCACATTTGGGAGACATTTGGGTCACATTTGGGTCACATTTGGGTCACATTTGGGTCACATGTTAGGAAAAATCCTACGAGCACTAGAATTGAGTATTTAGTGTCAGTGGATCCTACTAACGAAACTTAGCTTAGGCTCAGTCTCAATTACCACTCATAAGTATGAGATGGTGTGAAAGTTAGTATTCAAGGAGACTTGAATATTAGGCACTAGGTTTCATGCAAGATGAACGCATGTGGTATGCCTGCGCCGGGAGATTGCTTAATAAGGAAATCTCTAGGTCAATGTGAAACATTACTATGAGTCACATTCGGGAAAACCGGCTGTTTCAAGAAATCCCTCAAGGGTTACCCGAAGCAGCCTGGAAGTATATAGAGCGAGCAGGTTCGCCTAATAAGATGAATCCCTAGGGATCCCTCTAAGGCATATTACAGTATTCGAATATACAACTGATACAGTGTCTTTCATAACTATTCAAACCAACTCGATAAAACAATTCAAACCACACTAGCAAAATTGAACAAGCCAATAATTTAAAGAGTTTCGTACCCTTTCACTCCATTCCGTCCGTTTAGACCCTTGATGAATATTGCGGACTCCTAAATCTATTACATATAAGACAATCCTCCAGATTCAACATTTCAGAATACAGTGTTTTTGAAAACTATTCAAACCAACGCGGCAAAATGTTTCGTACTCCCAAAATGGTAATGTTTCACACCAACTTTGATTAGAATTCAATTCTGAAATGTTGAATCTGGAGGATTGCCTTGTATGTAATAGATTTAGGATTGCAATATTCATCAAGGTCAAAACGGACGGAACTGAAGTAGAAGGGGTATAAAGCTTTTGAGTTATTGGTTTGCTTATTTTGCTAGTGTTTTTGAATCGTTTTATGGCGTGTTGAATAGTTTCGAAAAACACTGTACCAATCATTCAAAAATGTTCGTATGCTTTCGCCCAATTTTTCACCCCAAATGGCGTAATGCTTCACACCAACTTTCATCAGAATTCAATGTTCTGAAATCTTAAATCAGAAGGGCTATATGCACTACTTTGGAAGTATTGCAGTACCAATCATGGGTCAAACGGACGGAATTGAACTGGTTTCCATTGTTCTCCTGCATACAACCACGGTTGAGGATCACGAACCTTTTAAATTTCAGGTTGGTTTAATTTTGCCGGAACATTTTGCTATTGTGGTTTGAATAATTTTCAAAAAGTGTAAGCAAAACAATAATTCAAAACGCTTGATGCCTCTCCAGTTCAGTTCCGTCCGTTTTGCCTCATCACGTACTGCAAGACTCATAAATATACTCATGAGGCAATGCTCAAGATTTAACATCTCAGAATAATGTTTCTAATGAAGGATGGTGTGAAACATTACCATTTGGTTCGAAAGACTAAGGGTACAGTGTTTTTGAAAATATTCAAACCAACACAGCAAAATGTTTCGCAATCCATCGCAGTCTTTCAAACCAAATGGTAATGTTTCACACCAACTTTAATAAAATTCATTGTGATGAAAAGTTGAATCTGGAATTTTCTTGTATGCAGTAGGTTTAGAAATGTTTGGAGTGGCTCTGAAGTGAGTCATGGTCTCAATAAGTTGATGGGTAGATCCATCTTCTCCCAAACCAATGGAGTCGTATGTGGCGATCCAGATCACTGGCAAGTGAGACAAGGCAGACAATCTTACGGCTCCGGCGATGTAAGAGACAAAGTTCAAGAAAGTACCTCCAAAGTTCTTGAAGTTACCACCAAAGGTGGGAATACCGTTCATGATGGCACCCATGGCGTGTTCTGACACCGTATCTGATGTAACGACCGCTGTACTCATCCAACTTGGTGCTTGGGTGTTGGAAGTCCACCATGTCGGTGGTACCGGTCAAGTCAGAACCGGTCAAGTCAGAACCGGTCAAGTCAGAACCGGTCAAGTCAGAACCGGTCAAGTCAGAACCGGTCAAGTCAGAACCGGTCAAGTCAGAACCGGTCAAGTCAGAACCGGTCAAGTCAGAACCGGTCAAGTCAGAACCGGTCAAGTCAGAACCGGTCAAGTCAGAACCGGTCAAGTCAGAACCGGTCAAGTCAGAACCGGTCAAGTCAGAACCGGTCAAGTCAGAACCGGTCAAGTCAGAACCGGTCAAGTCAGAACCGGTCAAGTCAGAACCGGTCAAGTCAGAACCGGTCAAGTCAGAACCGGTCAAGTCAGAACCGGTCAAGTCAGAACCGGTCAAGTCAGAACCGGTCAAGTCAGAACCGGTCAAGTCAGAACCGGTCAAGTCAGAACCGGTCAAGTCAGAACCGGTCAAGTCAGAACCGGTCAAGTCAGAACCGGTCAAGTCGGGACCGGTCAAGTCGGCAGAACTTCCAATGAGCTCTGGAATTTGAGACACAAGCTTGGTCAAAACCATCTCCGACAACTTTCTGGTGGCCAATGGCCTGTCGTCCTTTGTGTAGGTGGGCAAGTGTTGAGTCCAGTTCTCAGGCAATTCACCTCTGAGTCTTCTGGCCAAAGCCTCTCCATTAGCACCGTTGTTCTTGATGTAGGCTTCGAGCTTCTTGTTCCACTCAGCCGCATAGACAATTATAGGGACCAAAGAAACGGAATTGACGGTTTCTGAAATGCAAAACGCCTTTGTATGGCTATGTTTCAACTCATCCTGTGCACAATCCCGCCTTGAACTTCTGCCTGGAAAAACAGCTCTACTGCTGGTCATTGGGGTCATGAGATCATTTGAGATCATTTGAAATCATTTGAAGTTTGGGGTCATTTGAGGTTTGGGGTCATTTGAGAGTCTTGCAATATCGAGGCTCGAAAACAGACGGAACTGAAGTGGAAGGGGACAAATTGACTCCTTGGTTTGTTTAATTTGCTAGTGTCATTTGAATTGTTTTATCGCGCTGGTTTGAATAGTTTCGAAAAAATGTTTCGCAATCCTTCGCTCAATCTTTCAAACCAATGGCGTAATGCTTCACCAACTTTATTTAAAATTCAATATTCTGATCGTTGAATCTGGAGGATTGTCTTATATGTAAGAAATTTAGGAGTCTTTCAATATTAGTCAAGGCTCAAAAATGAAACGAACTGAATTGGAAGGGGTATGGTACTTTTTAATTGTTGCTTTGTTTAATTTGCTAGTGTGGTTTGAATTGTTTAATCTCTCGGGTCTGAATAGTTTTAAAAAACTGTACAGTATTTTTTAAATCTACAGTGTTTTTCAAACTATTCAAACCACGAGATAAAACTATTCAAACCAGTGAGACGCGTGGTGTCGTTCTATATCCAATTGACTGTGGTCATGATTCTGATATAACTGCATCGATAGCATTACTTGTATACAGTTCGTCTATGGTGGTGATATGGTCATGGCTATGTCTGGACACTTGGCAGTCTATGTCAATGGCCCTGGTATGTGTATGTCTATGGTATGTCTATGGTATGTCCTTTGTACACTGTTTTTGAAAACCATTCAAACCAACACAGCAAAATGTTTCGTACTCCTTCGCACAATCTTTCAAACCAAATGTTCACAGCAACTTTCATTAGAATTCAAGATTCTGAAATCTTAATTCTAGAGGATTGCCATAGATGACTACATTTAGGAGTCTTACAGTACCAGTGAAGGGCTAGGACTGACGGAACTGAAGTGTGACTCTCTAAATTATTGGTTTGTATAATTTGCCAGTGTGGTTTGAATCTTTTTATTGTGCGGGTTTGAATAGTTTTTAAAAACACTGTATGTCTATGGTATGTCTATGGTGTCTATGGCATGTCTATGGTATGTCTATGGTATGTCTATGGTATGTCTTTTGTATGTCTATGGTAAATCTATGGTAAATCTATGGTATGTCTACACCTATGAATATGTCTATACATGAGCACTCATGACTACCCATGACTACCCATACACCTATTTCTCGTTCCATAAATATTGCGTGCCCAACAATATGTGCCTAAGAGTCCGTTCTATGGCCGACTAGGTCCGACTGTCTGAGACTAATGCCTATAACCATTCATCTTCCTAATACTCTGATCTATTTCTATGACCAACGAGACTTACGTCGAGTCTTCGACTATGGTATGCA